>CM019067.1:97271866-97491866 GCA_009667805.1 Leptobrachium leishanense | reverse complement strand
CTGGGGTATGCGGTAGACCCAAAACCAAAGATAGGCCTAGCTGAAGAAATAATCTCAATTTCAACTCTAATGACAAAGTCATAAAAATTGTATTTGAACCTTCCCAAAATCCTGGCAAACCTATGCATGGGGGGCATGGGTGTACTCAGGAGACCTTGCAGAAAACAACCTGGAGAGTTTTCATGCAGTAACAAACAACAGTGTCTGCTAAATCACAGTCCAAAACTACTGTGGGCGTAAAAATCTGAAAATTGAAAAATTACCGCCACACACCTTCTCAAATGTTTTGGGCTAAAACCGTTGCATCCATGGCATCAAAGCACTCCATATGCAATACCTTGGGGTGTCAACATAACAAATATAAACAATTTTCTGGCAATAATTCAAACTGGGGTATGCGGTAGACCCAAAACCAAAGATAGGCCTAGCTGAAGAAATAATCTCAATTTCAACTCTAATGACAAAGTCATAAAAATTGTATTTGAACCTTCCCAAAATCCTGGCAAACCTAGGCATGGGGGGCATGGGTGTACTCAGGAGATCTTGCAGAAAACAACCTGGAGAGTTTTCATGCAGTAACAAACAACAGTGTCTGCTAAATCACAGTCCAAAACTACTGTGGGCGTAAAAATCTGAAAATTGAAAAATTACCGCACACACCTTCTCAAATTGTTTTGGGCTAAAACCGTTGCATCCATGGCATCAAAGCACTCCATATGCAATACCTTGGGGTGTCAACATAACAAATATAAACAATTTTCTGGCAATAATTCAAACTGGGGTATGCGGTAGACCCAAAACCAAAGATAGGCCTAGCTGAAGAAATAATCTCAATTTCAACTCTAATGACAAAGTCATAAAAATTGTTTTTGAACCTTCCCAAAATCCTGGCAAACCTATGCATGGGGGGCATGGGTGTACTCAGGAGATCTTGCAGAAAACAACCTGGAGAGTTTTCATGCAGTAAAAAACAACAGTGTCTCCTAAATCACAGTCCAAAACTGATGTGGGTGTGAAAATGAAAAATGACCACCAAACAGTATCTAATTTGTTTGGAGCAAACGGATGCATCCATAGCATAAAAACAACTCCATTTACAATACTTTGGGGTGTTAGCTTACCAATATATGCACGTTCATAAAAAACTGGGGTATGTAAAAAGGCCCCTAAAAAAGAAGATAAGCAAAGAAGATACTGTATGTCAAATTAGAAAATTGACAAGCACATGTCAAAGATTGGCGTAGCACCCCAAAAACAACAGAACAAATCTATATATGGGTGGTATCAATTTACTCAGAAGATGTTGCTGAACATATTTTGGGGTGTTTTTTGGCAGTAACCCATAACTGGATTTGACAATTCATGCCTAAAGTACAATGTGTGTGAAAAAATAACACAAAAAGTGACTACCTGAAAGTTTGACAAAGAGCTAGTGCATGGAAAGTGTTAAAATACAACTCTTTGAAGCACCCTAGGGTGTGCCCTTTCTAAAAATATATGGTTTGATGGGGGTAAATTACTTTGGCCGGCTTCAAAAATGTCCCAAATAGGACATGGGTGCATGATGACGAAATGTGAAAATTCCAAGTTGGAAAACTGAAATGCGCACCCCCCAAATAAGGCCTTTTAGCCCCCAAATGACCCGACATACCTATACATGGGTGGTATCAATTTACTCAGAAGATGTTGCTGAACATAGTTTGGGGTGTTTTTTGGCAGTAACCCATAACTGGATTTGACAATTCATGCCTAAAGTACAATGTGTGTGAAAAAATAACACAAAAAGTGACTACCTGAAAGATTGACAAAGAGCTAGTGCATGGAAAGTGTTAAAATACAACTCTTTGAAGCACCCTAGGGTGTGCCCTTTCTAAAAATATATGGTTTGATGGGGGTAAATTACTTTGGCCGGCTTCAAAAATGTCCCAAATAGGACATGGGTGCATGATGACGAAATGTGAAAATTCCAAGTTGGAAAACTGAAATGCGCACCCCCCAAATAAGGCCTTTTAGCCCCCAAATGACCCGACATACCTATACATGGGTGGTATCAATTTACTCAGAAGATGTTGCTGAACATAGTTTGGGGTGTTTTTTGGCAGTAACCCATAACTGGATTTGACAATTCATGCCTAAAGTACAATGTGTGTGAAAAAATAACACAAAAAGTGACTACCTGAAAGATTGACAAAGAGCTAGTGCATGGAAAGTGTTAAAATACAACTCTTTGAAGCACCCTAGGGTGTGCCCTTTCTAAAAATATATGGTTTGATGGGGGTAAATTACTTTGGCCGGCTTCAAAAATGTCCCAAATAGGACATGGGTGCATGATGACGAAATGTGAAAATTCCAAGTTGGAAAACTGAAATGCGCACCCCCCAAATAAGGCCTTTTAGCCCCCAAATGACCCGACATACCTATACATGGGTGGTATCAATTTACTCAGAAGATGTTGCTGAACATATTTTGGGGTGTTTTTTGGCAGTAACCCATAACTGGATTTGACAATTCATGCCTAAAGTACAATGTGTGTGAAAAAATAACACAAAAAGTGACTACCTGAAAGTTTGACAAAGAGCTAGTGCATGGAAAGTGTTAAAATACAACTCTTTGAAGCACCCTAGGGTGTGCCCTTTCTAAAAATATATGGTTTGATGGGGGTAAATTACTTTGGCCGGCTTCAAAAATGTCCCAAATAGGACATGGGTGCATGATGACGAAATGTGAAAATTCCAAGTTGGAAAACTGAAATGCGCACCCCCCAAATAAGGCCTTTTAGCCCCAAATGACCCGACATACCTATACATGGGTGGTATCAATTTACTCAGAAGATGTTGCTGAACATATTTTGGGGTGTTTTTTGGCAGTAACCCATAACTGGATTTGACAATTCATGCCTAAAGTACAATGTGTGTGAAAAAATAACACAAAAAGTGACTACCTGAAAGATTGACAAAGAGCTAGTGCATGGAAAGTGTTAAAATACAACTCTTTGAAGCACCCTAGGGTGTGCCCTTTCTAAAAATATATGGTTTGATGGGGGTAAATTACTTTGGCCGGCTTCAAAAATGTCCCAAATAGGACATGGGTGCATGATGACGAAATGTGAAAATTCCAAGTTGGAAAACTGAAATGCGCACCCCCCAAATAAGGCCTTTTAGCCCCAAATGACCCCCGACATACGTATACATGGGTGGTATCAATTTACTCAGAAGATGTTGCTGAACATATTTTGGGGGGTTTTTTGGCAGTAACCCATAACTGGATTTGACAATTCATGCCTAAAGTACAATGTGTGTGAAAAAATAACACAAAAAGTGACTACCTGAAAGTTTGACAAAGAGCTAGTGCATGGAAAGTGTTAAAATACAACTCTTTGAAGCACCCTAGGGTGTGCCCTTTCTAAAAATATATGGTTTGATGGGGGTAAATTACTTTGGCCGGCTTCAAAAATGTCCCAAATAGGACATGGGTGCATGATGACGAAATGTGAAAATTCCAAGTTGGAAAACTGAAATGCGCACCCCCCAAATAAGGCCTTTTAGCCCCCAAATGACCCGACATACCTATACTTGGGTGGTATCAATTTACTCAGAAGATGTTGCTGAACATATTTTGGGGTGCTTTTTGGCAGTAAACCTTAAAGTTCACAGTACATGTATTCTTAAATTGCGTTCAAAAAAAAAAAATCACCAAAATTTTTTTTTTCTCAAACTTTGGCATAGATTTGTGGTAAAATGGTTTGCATGGAAAGAGTCAAAATACCCCAAGTTTAATACCTTGATTTGTGTACTTTAAAAAAATATGTATATGTGGAGGGTTATTCAGGAATTAGTGACAGATATCAGTGTTACAATGTCACTATCACTAGTTTTGAAAAATAAACTCTTTGAAATGGCAAAGTGCTACTTGCACTTATTGTTGCATAAAATAAGGAACAAAAGCGAGGAATATGTAAACATTGGGTATTGCTAAACTCAGTACTAAATTTAGAAACTACTAAGGAATAAATTTTTTTTGACGGTTGTTGATACATAAGAAATTTTGGGGGTCAAAGTTCGAAAAAGTGGTGTTTTTTTTCAATTTTTGTGTCATATTTCACAATATTTTTTATAGTAAATTATATGAAATGATGAAAAAAATGGTATCTTTATAAGTCCATTTAGTGACGAGAAAAACAGTGTAAAATATGTGTGGGTTACATAAACGAGTAAGAGGAAAATTTGAACGTAAACACTAAGAGCGCAGAAACATAAAAACAGCTGCGGTCACGAACGACGGATTTGTGTAAAACCGCCCGGTCACTAAGGGGTTAAACAAACTGTGCATTTATATGAGAAAGACATTAACAAAACAGTCGAAGGTTAACAAAGAAGTGTGAGATTCAAGGAAAAATATGCCTTAATGCAACCCACGATGTCCTACTATACTGCAAAGACATGACATTAGGTTTGACACCTCCTTGAACAGTTACATAAGCATAAATAAAAAATCCATTGTCATTATACAACTATTGTTCGAAACAACTATGGGTTTTCCATCATTACATCAGTTCTCAATACAAAAATGAGAGGGGTGTGCAAAGTGGTTAAATCTTCACAGGGTTGTTTGATCCCTTTAGCTCAAAGGGAGCTAAAAGTTACCTCAGTTGCAGCACAGGTGTCACCCTTAGAACTCCTCTAGGTTATTCAGAGAAAAGTGAAACTCTGGAGACGTTTTGAAGAAGTGAAAATTCTAGGTCAAAATAGCCAAACCAGAAAAATTCTCCCATTTATCTCACTTTACAAATCGGTTATTTTGACCTAGCATTTTAACTTCTCCAAAAGTTCTCCAGAGTTTCACTTTTCTCTGAATAACCCTGAAAGAATGTCACAACAACCAGGTAACCCAACACACAGACCCATCAGAGCATAGGATAGATAGGAAAATTCCTAAATAAACATTCTTTATAATGGCCAGGCTAGACAGATAAAGAGAGGAGTCAGGACAGGCATAGGTCTAGGAAAGGAAAAATTACAATCATGATAGCAAGCCAATGGTCACGGGCAGGACAAAGGATGGAGAAACGTAGAACAAGCCAAAGATATTAACAGAGCCTACAACAAAGCAACACATTAATGCACTGAAGAGCAAAAACCACAACAAGGCCCTGGAACAAGGAAGAGGGAGGAAGGCCTTCTAAACTCTGGCTAGGAAGCCCATTGGCTGGGACACGTGAGAGGCAGAACCTTCGGCTCTTGTCTCCAGAAGAATTATAAGAAAAGTCACTACTGATTCAGTGGTATCAAAATAGTGCATTGGTGGTGATATTATATGAAACAGGAGCATCCTCGAGCACTGGAGAATTGCAAAACCAGACAGAGCAAAGAGAATGTCCCTTGCAAACCCTCAGAGAAACACTGAAGGATGTGAGAGACAACATCTTCTTCCTGAAGTCTTTTCTGAGCAGCCAGCCAATCCAAATCATCTCAATGTAAATGTATTGATACTCATCGGTGATCAGCCCCGTACATCATGTGCAGTACAAACCATAACCCTAGCAAGCTGTCCAAGTGTGAACTAACTGACAGATTTCCAGATGGCAGAAAGTCTGAAAAAGACGGGAAGACAGTCTGTTCACTATGACCACTTCAATTAAACTAAATGGTCACAATTGCTATTGCGTCTCTTAACACATTTTCTAAACGTACAAACCTAAATAAATTAAATACAATCATAAAGTATAAGAGTTATTCTAAGAGCACCGAACGTGCCACTGAATTGCACCAATGGTGAATTTCGTGGCAGTTTGTTCATAGTGAATTCACCGCAGGGTCGGCGAACTGGAATCGCCGAAGCGCACTGACGAACAAGAAAGCACTGAAATGTCGGTGCTTTCTGAATAACCCTTTCTGAATGTATCAATGCTATACAATGCTCAATACAATAAATATCAAGCACAATAAATCTTCAAACCCCGTCCATCTGGAACAGTATGTACAGTCTTACTTTAGTTTTAATCTCCCTGTCAGTGTTTGAGTAAATAAACTTAGAGACAACTGCTACTTTTAGCTGTATTCATCGAATAAAACATGAAGTGAAACATATGGCACTGCAGGTTCAGCTATGGGAATTCCAATAAACTAATGGGATTACATACTTTTCCTATTTATTGAATTTTACATTACAAGGACTGCATGAAAAATTACACATTGCAAAGGCTGCTAGAAACATGATGTGTAGATGTAAATAAAGCACTCTCTGAACCACCAGCCAATAATATGTTGAGAATAATCAACACGTTGCGCACACAACCTGCTATTCCACCACGGCCTCCACTTATTTTAAATAAAAAAAACATAAAAAGGTGATACCTGCTTCAAACAAAGTCTAGATCACAAACTGAGTAGTTAACGGAAAGCCATAAATGCAAAAATCCTGTGCCCTTTTCCTTTTGCGTCTAGACATTAATGGCTTTATTCTGGTCAAGCTGTTGTATCTGCGACTGGAGCTGGAATATTTTTCAACTGCTAATTACACCGTCAGCACTGCCGCCAGTGATATCGGCTCCTGGAGCAAAATCCCTTAGCACCAGGTTCTGAAAAACAGTATTAATTTCTGAATGCTAGATCCTTATGAGAAGAACAAGCAACAATGGAATGTCTCGTTCTTCTCATGGTAGCCACAGATTAACAGTTCTCTATACAAGCCATTAATGTACAGGAAGCAGCAGCAAGAAACACTTGCGGCTAAATTGTGATGCGCCTGGAATTGTGAAGTCTAATGTTTGAACCGTTACCTGAACGGCTCAGTTGCGATCTACCCTAAGTTGGTTACTCTTCTTGTTCTGTTCCACTCCAACTCCTCTGAGTGTAATCTCGTGTGAGCAGACCCTCCTACACATCTTGGGCACTATTCCATAGCTGCCGGTAAAATGGCGATGGTAAGCAGGAAAATGTGTGCCTGTAGATGTTCCTTTACCGTCTCCATTTTACTGTCAATATTCTGGATGAGGCGGTCTATTAGTGCCTCGCCCCAGAAAGAAGCGCAAAGCTGCCTCGACACTGACAGCTGCATATCGCACTGATGCGAGTGTCGGCTTGTGGGTTCCAATGGACTCGATGGAGCCTTGCGAATTCCAGCTGCGATCTCTGCATGAGCTCTCTCTCTGAATGTCATGAACAGCACTGTCGGGTGTCAGGGTAATCCTGCTTATGCTGGGGTCAGACGAACGCAGAACGAATGCACGTGCAGCCGCACTTTATCACGGCCGTAGTAGCAGCAAATGACGGCCAATGACGGCCAATATACGAAGTACTGCCGCACAAAAGTTTGGCCGGGCAAGGCAAGCGGCAAACAAATGCATTTTTTCGAGAACGTGAAACCGCTAGTACTGACGTACAGAGTGCGCTGCGTCCGCTAGCGGCGTGTGTGCGTGATTAGGAGACGTCAGACGCTGCTAATGTCTGGCCTACAAAACGTCCAGACACAGAAAGTGTTTTATTGATGATCCGTACAAAATCACGGACGAAAATGCGCATCGTATGACCGCTATCGCGTATTCCGTGGAAAAATACATCCATTCGTTCGAACACACTTTTTCACGGACGACGTGAAAAATTTGTTCATCTGACCCTAGCCTAAGGGTACCGCAGTGTTATATATGAGCCCAGTATGCATTGGATTTAGGGGTGGACAGGCAGACAGTACCTTGCTCAGCTAGTGTGGTGCCAAAGAGATTGGCAGTAATCGTGGTCAGGGGTGATCCGAAGTTGAAGGGCTGGCAGAGAGGAGGCAGAGTCGGTGGGCAAAGCAGAAGGTCTGGTGCACAAAGGGCGCAATAGCATATATGTTTTCACAGGTCTGGGAATAGAGCAACAATGCTGAAGCCCTGAGGGAGGGGCAGAGAGAACCTTTATTTCTAGCAGGGGTGTGCTGTGTGTTTTGTGTTTCGCTGTGATTTAACCGTTTGTAGTCCAGAACACTGGTGCTCAGTAAGGGCAGCACTTTTCATGGAGTTGCTGTAAGCACGGATCATGACACAGAGATTGCGCAGTGCCACGGATGAATCGCGAAGGGAGGTAGGAACTATTTGTTACCAGTCTCGCTCCTCCTTCTCCACCGCGGTATGAGACGAGAGTATGGGATTTAATGGGGGGATTTTCAGAACATATTACGTGATTTTGCAAATGTAAAAATCACTTAACAGCAGCTTCGATGAGCTGTTATTTCACAGTGAAATAATGTATCCCAGGTGGAAACGTAGGTTACTGCTAATAGCCTATGCCTCCACGCAGAGGAGAAAATTAACATCTCCCATAACAAATATAGGAGACTTTAGTGTACAGTATGGATGGGCTGGCGGTTCGATGCGAACATGAGTTCGCATCGAACATTGGCTGTTCGACCGTTCGTTGAACAGTGAACATTTAAGCGTGTTCGCCGTGTGTTCGCCCACAATGCACCACAATGGACCACAATGCACTTTTCCACTGGCCTGAAGCTTGTAGTTGGCTACAGCCTTGCACCTGACCACAGGTCAGGTGCAAGACAGGTGCAAGACTATGCCAATCGGGGCTCAGAGTATGGATTGGGCAAATTTTGCCCAATCATGGGCTCACAAAGCTAAGTCCCTCAGCACACTATATAAGGCTTCCCCGCAGCCCCAGCGTGTGTTTGTTGCTAGAGTGAATCAGAGAGGAGAGGAGATTGTTGCATATCAAGGTGTATCACTGAGTTATTCCAAAGTTCTGCTAATTTGAATCTGTGTGTTGGCACTGCCAGCTATCAGGGTGTATCACTGAGTTTATCAGAGTTCTGGGAATTTGAATCTGTGTGTTGGCACTGCCAGCTACTGCCAGCTATCAGGGTGTATCACTGAGTTATACCAGAGTTCTGGGAATTTGAATCTGTGTGTTGGCACTGCCAGCTACTGCCAGCTGTCAGGGTGTATCACTGAGTTTATCAGAGTTCTGGGAATTTGAATCTGTGTGTTGGCACTGCCAGCTATCAGGGTGTATCACTGAGTTATACCAGAGTTCTGGGAATTTGAATCTGTGTGTTGGCACTGCCAGCTATCAGGGTGTATCACTGAGTTATACCAGAGTTCTGGGAAATCTGTATATCTTTAATCTAATTCTAGATACCATAGAATACCACAGTTGAATCAGAGTTCATCTATATCTTTAATCTGTATCTTTATCTATTCAGAGTTGAATCTGGGTCTTCCCAGCTATCAGGGTGTTGCAGTCTGCAGGAGAGGAAGAGAATCAGAGAGAGTAGAGGACATTGGCAGCCTTGCAGGGAAAATATCAGTGAGATTGCTGACTTATAGCAGAGTTCTGAATATCTTTAATCTAGATAACACAGTTGAATCAGAGTTCTGTATATCTCCAATCTTTATAACACAGTTGAATCAGAGTTCTGTATATCTCAAATCTATATACCAGAGTTGAATCAGAGTTCTGCATATCTCCAATCTTTATAACAGAGTTGAATCAGAGATCTGTATATCTTTAATCTATATATCACTCGCCATGTCGGAAATATCAAAAAGGACAGGCAGATCCTCCCAGACACAGATAAGAGGGCAAGCAGCCTCTGTGTCGGATGGCTGTGCCCCTGGTCGTCGTGGACGTGGTGCATCCTCTGCAGGGGCACGCTTGTTCTTTCTAACTGGTGCTGGCCATCTTAAGCAGCAGCAACATACAGAGGATTTGCAGGATTGGCTAACCAGGCCATCCTCATCCTCTGAGTCCTCTGCCAGCCAGGCTTGTAGTGGTTTACAGTCCACCTCAGCTGCCAAAACATCTAATTAAGCCTCCATGTCCACAGCTACTCCTGCCGTAGCCTCACCATCATACACGGAGGAGTCAGCTGAATTGTTTGACTACAATGACAGTGACATGCTGCTTGAGGATGCGCAGCAACTCCAGTGCTCTGATTCAAACTCTGAGGTTGAGGAAGGGAGTATAATCAGCCTAGAGGGAGGGGGTGCCAGTCACACACAAAGAACTGGCACTCATGTTCCCCCAGCAGCTGCACCATACTGCCAAGTTGGCTCCAGTGACGAGGAGATAGGGGGTGATGAAGATGATGAGGTCACTGACTCGCCCTGGGTGCCTGATCAAACAGAGGAGTTAAGTGAGGAGGAGGCACAACAAAAACAAGGCACAATGTCCTCTATGAGCAACCGTAGCCAGTCCAAGGTATCAGATGTCAGAGCTGCTCAGGTGCAGAGCGCTGTTGTCTCAAAGCACACATCCAGGAACTCTGCTGTCTGGGAGTTCTTTACGACATGTGCAGCAGACCGCAGCATTGCTATTTGTAAGCTATGTCTGAAGAGGATCAAGCGTGGAAGAAACATCAGCCGCTTGGGTACCACATGCATGAAGCGACATATGACCACCTGTCATGCATCCCGTTGGCACAACACTTCCCATTGGTCCTCATCTGTCTCTACCCTCACTATATGTCATGCCATGTCTACAACCTCCACTTATAGGGATGATGTTATAGTAATGGGCGTACCAGGTCCTTCCTCAGAATGTGACAGCATCCCATCAGCTGCAGATTTATGCAGTCAGATTTCATTGCCCTAGCTGCTGCAGTCTAAGAAAATATATAGTCCCAACCATCCCCTTGCAAAGCGTCTAAATGTCAGCTTGGCAAAATTACTTGCATTACAGCGGCTGCCTTCCCAGCTGGTGGACTCTGCCTCTTTCTGTGAATTTGCTGAATGTGCTGTACCACAGTGGCAGGTTCCAAAACGCCAGTTGTATTCACGGAAGGCCATTCCAGCACTATACCAGCATGTGGAAGACCAATGTTATGGAGTCATTGGGAAAGGCAGTTAGCAGCAAGGTGCATGTGACTTTAGACACGTGGTCCAGCAAGCATGGACAGGGCCATTACATTTCCTTCACGGCACACTGGGTAACTCTGCTTGCAGCTGGGAGGGATCCAGGACAGGGCTCTGTGCTCGAGTTTGTTCATCCACCACGCCTCCAGAACACTGCTTATATGAGGTCTGTCTGCTCCACCACCTCTTCCTCTTCCTCCTCCTCCTTCTCTATCTCTGGCGAAGTGGCAGTTGAACCGACGCGTGGCAGGGGCTACGCAATGGCTCAAGCAAAAAGATGCCATTCTGTGCTTGAGCTGGTTTGTTTAGGGGACAGGAGCCACACCGGGCCAGAAATTCTGTCAGCTCTGCAGGGTGCAGGCGCAGAGATGGTTAACACCACGCCAGCTTGAGCTGGGAATGGTTGTCTGTGATAGAAACATAGAAACATAGAAAAATGTCGACAGATAAGAACCTTTCAGCCCATCTAGTCTGCCCAATTACATGGATACTTTACCTGGATTTATCTTTTGTTTAGGATAGCCTTATGCCTATCCCATGCTTGCTTAAATTCAATTACTGTTTTGGCCTCTACCACTTCAACTGGAAGACTGTTCCATGTATCCACCACCCTCTCAGTAAAATAAGGCTTTCTGATGTTACTTTTAAACCTTTGCCCCTCTAATCTAAGACGATGTCCTCTTGTTTTGCTACTTTGTTTCCTTTTAAATATACTCCCTTCCTCTCCCTTGTGGATTCCCTTTACGTATTTAAATGTTTCTATCATATCTCCTCTGTCTCGTCTTTTTTCCAAGCTGTACCTTTAGTGATAATGGCAGCAACCTTCTCTCCGCCCTACGCAACGGTAAGTTGACGCATGTACCATGCCTAGCACATGTCCTGAATCTGGTGGTACAGCATTTCCTAACCAGGTACCGAGGGCTGGCAGAGCTTCTCAGCCAGGCCAGAAAAGTCTGCAGCCACTTCAGACGGTCATTCCCAACAAGTGTTCGCCTGGCAGAAATTCAAAGAGAATTCCACCTTCCCAAAACCATCTGATCTGTGACATGCCCACTAGGTGGAACTCGACATTGGCAATGCTGCAGCGTCTGCACAAGCAGCAGAGGGCCATCAATGAGAACCTGTGTGAGTATGGCACAAGGACAGGTTCAGCTCAACTTGGTTACCCCCCCCGCAGTGGCTGATGATCAAGGATGCATGCACTGTACTGTCACCATTTGAGGAGGCAACGAGGATGGTGAACAGGGACAGTGCATGCATCAGTGACACAATTCCTTTAGTGTTCCTGCTGGAGCGCATTCTGCTGGGAATTATAGATGTGGCACTACAGACAGAGCAGCGGGAGGAAGAGGAGGACTTCCCTAGCTCTCAAGGCCCCAGTCTTTACGCAGACAGCATTCCTGCGGTTCCTCAGATCAGACAGGAGGAGGATGATGAGGAGGATGAGGAGGAGGAATATCTAAGTTGTGGTGGCATTGAAGGTGGGGATTCCTCAAGGGAGGGTTTTGTGTCCCCAGAAACCCAAGGACTAGTACGTGGCTGGGAGGAGGTAGTGCACGATACGGTCATCCTCAGCGACCAGGAACACTCGGAAGTTAATGCCACCTCCAACCTACGCTGCATGGGCTTCCTTGTCCTGCAAAGCCTGCTAAAGGACCCCAGGATTCGTGCTATCAAGGAGAGGGATCATTACTGGTTGGCAACCCTTCTTGATCCACGCTACAAGGGTAAGGTTGCAGAGCTCATCCTGCCCTCACAGAGGGAGGACAGGATAAAACAACTTGAGGACGCACTAAAGCGACACTTGTGTAACACCTTTCCAGGCACTGGTAGGTTACCAAGTGATGACACCGGTGCTTCTGAGGCTGCGGTTGATCAGAGGAAGAGCGGTGAAGGGTGCCACTTGACTGATGCCTTTTCCAATTTTTTTAGTCCACGATGCCCAGGGACGTCAAATGTAGGCACCCATTGCCAGCGTCTTTACCATATGGTGCAGGACTACCTAGGGGCAAGGGCAGGCCTGGATACCTTTTAAAGCAGATGATCCACTGGCTTACTGGGTGTTGAGATTGGATCACTGGCCAGAACTTAGCCAATATGCTATGCAGCTACTAGGTTGCCCTTCATCCAGCGAGCTTTCTGAAAGGATGTTCAGTGCCGCTGGAGGTCTTGTCACAGACAAAAGAGTGCTTCTGTCCACCGACTCTGTAGACCGGCTGACATTTATAAAAATGAATCAGTCCTGGATCAGCAGCTATCACTCCCCTGATGCTGATGTAACTGAGTAGATCGGGGATCTCTTCTGCATTCTCAAAACCTCCACCACTGCACTCTTCCACAATACCTCAGAGAAGTTACATTGTGAAGGCACTAGCTGGCACCAAAGGCCCAATATTTGGGTGCACTGCCACTGACGCGTGTACCAGATTCATATAATTTTAATATTTGACTGCAGGGTTCACCCCTGCACTCTTTCACAATACCTCAGAGGGGTTACGGTGTGAAGGCACTAGCAGGCACCAAAGGTCCAATTTTAATGCACCTGTTGTTACTTTCATCCAAAGACTGCATAAGTTTCACCATAATTTAGCCAAAAAATCACTAAACTTGTTCTGTGTGTCCTAAAACGTCTCCTCTTTTCATACAGGCTGCCGCCCCAAAGCAGTTGTTTATGAATAGATTAAAGGAAAACCATTTACAGTCATTTGAAATTTCATTTTTTTCTTTTTAAATGTTTCTATACCTCCTACAAATCTGCCACTTCACGGGCAGGTTATGGGGACCTCCTAGGCACGATATTTAAAGGAATTTTTCGTTTTTATTCTTAACCTTTAATTCATGGAAAAATCACTGTTCCTTTAAAACATTTTTTTTTTACTTTTTTCCTTGTTTCCTCTCCCCCAGGGCACTACCCAGACCCCCATACACCTTTTATGGCCAATATCTTGCATATATGCCCTCTTGGAGGGCACTCTAAAAATCGAACGTCTCTCGAGTCCCATTGACTTGCATTGAGATCGAATCGTGTTCGCATTCGAAGCTGAACTTTTTCAAATGTTCGTGTTCGAATGCGAACCGAACTCGGGGGTGTTCGGCCCATCACTAGTACAGTAACCTCGTGCCAGGAAACGTTACATTCGAGTCACAAGCTCAGTTTAAAATGTATAACGTCTCCTGTAGTTATCTTATTCACAACTATGGAATATGGCCCCTTGTCTTTAGTTTTTATGTATATTTGTACTTTTGTTTATTTCCCTATGTATTATAAAGTGTTGAAGCTATATGAAGAATGATAATATAATAAACATAAGAATTTGGGAACTGAATACACAAACTGTTTGAAAATATGGGAATATTGGAGCAGTAGTACCTTCCCTTGGAAACATGTTATGGATGGATCACACCTTGTTTCTGCAATATTAGTAACAGGTACATAAAAAATACCACATCAAACTAGACTAACTACACAGCGTATTCGTTGTACCATGAAATACTAGAATACAACAGAGAATAATAATCAGTGATTCTTAATGAGTACTACAAACAACATATTTTACCATCCACGTTGGCTTAATATAAACCTTTTCATAGTTGATAGAATGGAGGGTATTCCTGCGAGGAATAAGCAAGCAGCTAATGAGGGAGGACAGTTGGAATAGACACCTCCTGTGTGAACCATAGAGCTAATGGTTTGTGGTATGGAAACGAAATTTTGGCCCTGTGGTCATACAGCATAAACAGTGTTGATAGGTTCCATCTGAATGCTTTTGTGGCAGGTTTGCAGTAAGATTCATCTGTATAGGAGGGGGGCATGGTCTTTTCTATGTCACCTAGGCATCTAACTGGTCTGCCGCTTCCTAACACCTACAGAAGTGTTCTTTTTTTCACTGACCAGTGTACAGACGAGGTGGTACAACTGACATGAATCAAGAACAGTTTTTACGGGTATATTTTATCATTTAAAAAACAAGTGTTTTACGTTTGTCTTTAACCCCTTAGTGACCGGGCGGTTTTACACAAATCCGTCCTTTAGTGACCGCTGCTGTTTTTACGTTTCTGCGCTGCTCGTGTTTAGATCAAATTTTCCTCTTACTCGTTTATTCAACCCACACATATTATACACCCTTTTTCCCGCCATTAAATGGACTTTCTAGAAATACCATTATTTCCATCATATCCAATAATTTAATATAAAAAAAATATGAAATATGATGAAAAAAATGGTAAAAACACACTTTTTCGTAATTTAATCCCCTAAAGCTATAACCACCAATAAAGACCCCGGCTAAATAGTTTCCAAATTTTATCCCGAGACTAGAAATACCCAATTTTTACATGTTTTTACCTTTTAACCCTTTCACTGCTGAGCCAGTTCACCTATGTGCGCTGCGCTCATTCTGACCATTTTGTGCTAATTATTTTTAGATGACAGCCTAGGTCCTATTTAATTAAACCCCCCCAGACAAAAAAAACTTTAAAAAAAAAAACATTTTTTTATTTTATTTAATTTGTTTATTATTTTTTTTTTATTTAAATTTTTTTTTACATTTTTTTTTAAAACCAAACCTGGTCATGTTTGGTATCATTTGAAAGGCCATAATCAGACATATCACACATATGGTGAGGTTGTCAGTGGGTGGGGGGGGGACCTGGAGGCTTGGCTGACATCTTGGTGTCAGCCCCCCTCCAGGTTTGAATCGCGTTTTGGCGCCAATTGGCGCCGCAACGTGATCCGGCGGCGAAATGGTTAATGCCATACACCGCTGGAAAGGGGAGGCTCTCCCCTCTCCAGCGGTGAAAACGGCATCTCCCTAGCTTCAATGGTTGGGGAGATAGAGGGCTCCGAAGGAGCCCCCCCTCCCCTCCATTGAAACACATGGGGGCACCTTCTGATGACGTCACCACGCAGCGTGGCGACGTCATCAGCCTCGCCTGCCCATGTAAATCACATGGGCAGGCTTCCTCCCTGTCAGATCGGCGTGGGATCCGACGAGGGAGGTGAGTATCGGGCGGGAGGGGGATTTGGCGCCGCTGACGTACCCTGTACGTCATCAGGTCTAAGGGAGACCCGAACACAGGACGTACAGGGTACGTCAGCGGTCGGGAAGGGGTTAAGGTTCTTTTATTATTATTATTATTATTATTCTTTATTTATAAAGCGCCAGCATATTCCGCAGCGCTGTACAATAAGCACAGTATAGACAGGGTTACAATACATTGAACAACATTTGACAAACAGTACAGGAGGAGATGAGGGCCCTATTCCCGTAGGAACTCACAATCTAGGAGGGTTGGGGTTGGAAACAGGAGGAGAGGACTGTAAGGTGAGAGTGATTGATGGTTGCGTCAGTGAGTTGGGTGGTAGGCTTCCCTAAATAGGAATGTTTTAAGGGAGCGTTTGAAGGAAGAGAAGTTAGGGGAAAGTCTGACAGTACGAGGGAGAGCGTTCCAGAGAGTGGGGGCTGCGCGTGAAAAATCCTGCAGTCTATCATGGGAAGAGGTGATGCGGGGAGAAGCTAGGCGCAGGTCACTGTTTGACCTTAGGGAGCGGGCTTTTCAACAATGCATCTCCCCATTGTGCCACTGCTGCATTATAGCGCTGCCCTACTGCATACACCCCATTTTGCCACTGCACAGGAGTCTGCCATGGCACACTCAGGTTCTTCTCAATAATGCATATCCCCATTGTGTCGTCACTCCATTACATCCCATTTTACCTCTACCCTATTACACCCCACCCATAGTGCCATGGCACACAAGTCTGCCATGCCACACATACGGCTCAGTGGTTAAAAATCCCTGACCTAGAGGATCCCTACTTCATTATTCCCAAATGGAATCATATGCCATAAATACAACTGTACTGCCATGCTCTATATTATTATTATTTATTTTTTTGAGAAAGGATTTTACCAGGAAGGATACATTGAGATTTCTCTAGTTTTCAAGTATGTCCTGGGTGGCGAGTATGTACCGTTAGGTGTCTTGCCCAAGGAGACTTACTGGAGAGGTGCTCTTGCCAGGATGGAGCCTGTGATTTTTTTTGAGAAAGGATTTTACCAGGAAGGATACATTGAGATTTCTCTTTTTCAAGTATGTCCTGGGTGGCGAGTATGTACCGTTAGGTGTCTTGCCCAAGGACACTTACTGGAGAGGTGTTCTTGCCGAGATCAAACCAGTGTCTCCACAGGCTCTCTCCACGCAGAGCAGTGATGTTACCTCTTGTTTCAATCATAACAAAACATAAGCACTGATATTCTATGTAGTAATTAACCTCCCAACTATACTGCATATTTTCCTAGACAGAGCAAAAGTATTATTGTAAAGAAATAAAATAATAACAACATCTCTTCCAAAATGAAAAACAGTTTCATGAAATTAGAGCCTGACAAAATAAATGCGCTGTGCCCTTCGTCAATGTGGTGACATTATAAGCTCCGCCAGGAAGTCTCACTAGTGTGACATCAGTATTAATCATTGCCTAGTGTGGTCTGACGGATATTGCAAGTCTCTTCTGGAACAAATCTTCTATTGTACACTTTGTTTATTAACTGTTTCACAATTAGCTGAATCAATACGCAAGAATCAAAGGAATTTATACTAAGAACAGCAACCCTTAAGTAGTTTCTTGTGCCCAGACACTTGCCCTGGACATGCATCCCTCAAATTATTAACAAACGCAAGATCATTTTTCTTTTGTTAACAACTATATGACAATACGAGACATTTGTCTTTTCTTATTTGAAGAGCGAAGAAGAGGTTCAAACTCTAGAGAGCTTCTGCTTTTGGTGGAATTGTAAAAGCCAAATTAGAAATCACTTCATGTAAAACACTGGATCGCATAATAGTCCCCATAGACCAGGTGTGGGCTGCGCTACTACGTCCTTCCAGATGTTTTGAAACTACATTTCCCGTGATGCTCGGCTGCTCATTAGGTTTGCAGAGCCTCAAGGGAAATATAGTTCCAAAACAATACTGACAAAACAGTAACGATGCTATTTGGAACAGCACCTAACCTACATAAATTGCAAAATCCCCATCTATCTGTGGGGACAAAATCAAATGGCACACTTCTCTCAAATATCTAGGTATGTGGTTAGACCCGAATCTATCCTTTGGCTCCCACATCGAAAAACTCTCATCTAAACTTTACCCCAAACTAGGTGCCCTGTACAGAAACAAATCCTGCCTGAGCCCCGCGGTAAGAAAGCAGATTGTACAACAAATGCTTATGGCGGCTATTGATTACGGAGATGTAGTGTATGCAGCGGCCCCTCAAACACACCTCCAGAAACTTACTACATTGTATAACTCATGCTGCCGCTTTGCGCTACAATGTAACTACATGACCCACCATTGTGACATGTTAAAAGAATTAAACTGGCCGTCGCTGGCGTCTAAACGTACCCTTCACCTTTCCAACCTGGTGTTTAAGAGATTTTCTGGTAAGCTACCACCCTATCTGAATAGACTGCTTCCTCCAGCAGCTCCCTCATCCTATAGCCTCCGATCCAGGACCAGCACCTTACTTGCAATACCACAGTACAAAAAGAAAGTGTCTCGGTCCTCATTTTCCTACAGAGCACCGCAGTTATGGAATAACCTCCCAGACGCCATCAAATCTTCCCCCAGTCTTAAGTCACTCAAGAGCTCCTTACTAACGTACCTCAATACAGAATGCACCTGTAAACATGTAACCTAGTGACTATATTTCCTACATATTTATTTTCTGTTAATCTGTATATTTGTGGGGTTTTTTTTAATATCTTGCATTGTATTACTTTGTATTTCTGTAACAACTGTAACAATTTAATGTTCTTGAACCCAGGACATACTTGAAAACAAGAAAAATCTCAATGAATCCTTCCTGGTAAAATCCTTTATAAATAAATAAATAAAATAAATAAATTTGGAGGGCCAGGGTTACTGACCCGATGCATAGAAATATTTAATATTACAATATGTAATTTTGCTGCCCGGTCCTGGGATACTTGTAATTAATAGAAATCCTGGTGTAATTTGTTTCTGTTAAACATTTTATAATTATCGATCAGAAACAAATTACACCAGGATTTCTATTAATTACAAGTATCCCAGGACCGGGCAGCAAAATTACATATTGTAATATTAAAAATTCCTATAAATCAGGGGTCAGCAACCCTGGCCCTCCAAATGTTTTGGAACTATAATTCCCTTGAGGCTCTGCAAACCTAATGAGCAGCCGAGCATCACGGGAAATGTAGTTTCAAAACATCTGGAGGGCCGTAGTAGCCCTACACCTGCCCTAGACTTTAATATTGGTTCCAGAAGCCCCCTGTAAGTAGTGTAGAAATATGTCAACGGTATTCTGTGGGTTTTTTTTAATATCTTGCATTGTATTACTTTGTATTTCTGTAACAACTGTAACAATTTAATGTTCTTGAACCCAGGACATACTTGAAAACAAGAAAAATCTCAATGAATCCTTCCTGGTAAAATCCTTTATAAATAAATAAATAAAATAAATAAATTTGGAGGGCCAGGGTTACTGACCCGATGCATAGAAATATTTAATATTACAATATGTAATTTTGCTGCCCGGTCCTGGGATACTTGTAATTAATAGAAATCCTGGTGTAATTTGTTTCTGTTAAACATTTTATAATTATCGATCAGAAACAAATTACACCAGGATTTCTATTAATTACAAGTATCCCAGGACCGGGCAGCAAAATTACATATTGTAATATTAAAAATTCCTATAAATCAGGGGTCAGCAACCCTGGCCCTCCAAATGTTTTGGAACTATAATTCCCTTGAGGCTCTGCAAACCTAATGAGCAGCCGAGCATCACGGGAAATGTAGTTTCAAAACATCTGGAGGGCCGTAGTAGCCCTACACCTGCCCTAGACTTTAATATTGGTTCCAGAAGCCCCCTGTAAGTAGTGTAGAAATATGTCAACGGTATTCTGTGGGTTTTTTTTTATTTAATGTCAGTAGAAGTGGGACTAAGCATGGTCTTTGGTTATATTCAGTCTGCGGAGCATTGCACATACTTAACGACAGATATTTTAAGTTATCAATGTATGGCTTCACAGAAGAAGAAAAAATTTAAATAAAAATATAATACAGGCTTAACTAAATAACCGCACAGTGTGACTGTGTGGGTGAATGATTGTTCCTCTATACTCCTCTTACAATATTCCATAGAAAATGTGTCTCTCATGCATAATATTAGGTTTACAGTCTTGATCACTCAGATCATTCAAAATGTAAAACGTGCTGTTTGTTTAAAATGATTTAACATGTTTTTTAGTGGGTTTTCTATTTTCACAAAGTCTAACTAATTTTTCGGGTGATTGATTAATGAATAACAATAACCTCACATAAAAACAGTTTTGGAAATATTTTTCTCAACTTTTTCACATGCCATTTGTATACGCTGCCGCTGTCTTAACGGCAAAAGCAACGTTTATCTTCCTCAAAGGCTATAAATTACGTTAACATGAGAACGTCACCCCCAAATGGACATGACTAAAAAAAGACATATGAAAAAGTGCAGGGATGAAAAAGGTGCAGAAAATAACACAAAAAGTGTAGGGTATTTAAACAATGGCAATGGACTACAACACCACCAAAATCTATTTAAACTCTTAGGCTTAGGGCTGTTATTATTAGGGTAAGGGCTGGGGTTAGTTTTAGGTTTAGAGTTATTATTAGGGTAAGGGCAGGGGTTAGTTTTAGGCTTACGGCTATTATTAGGGTAAGGGCTGGGGTTAGTTTTAGGCTTATGGTTATTATTAGGGTAAGGGCAGGGGTTAGTTTTCCGTTTACGGTTATTATTAGGTTAAGGGCTGGGGTTAGTTTTAGGCTTACGGTTATTATTAGGGTAAGGGCTGGGGTTAGATTTAGATTTACGGTTATTATTAGGGTAAGGGCTGGGGTTAGTCTTAGGCTTACGGTTATTATTAGGGTAAGGGCTGGGGTTAGTCTTAGGCTTACAGTTATTATTAGGGTAAGGGCTGGGGTTAGTCTTAGGCTTACGGTTATTATTAGGGTAAGGGCTGGGGTTAGTTTTACGGTTATTATTAGGGTAAGGGCTGGGGTTAGTCTTAGGCTTACAGTTATTATTAGGGTAAGGGCTGGGGTTAGTCTTAGGCTTACGGTTATTATTAGGGTAAGGGCTGGGGTTAGTCTTACGGTTATTATTAGGGTAAGGGCTGGGGTTAGTCTTAGGCTTACGGTTATTATTAGGGTAAGGGCTGGGGTTAGTCTTAGGCTTACGGTTATTATTAGGGTAAGGGCTGGGGTAAGTCTTAGGCTTATGGTTATTATTAGGGTAAGGGCTGGGGTTAGTCTTAGGCTTACAGTTATTATTAGGGTAAGGGCTGGGGTTAGTCTTAGGCATAGGGTTAGCTCTACGGTTAGGGTTAGTTGTAATAGTTTAAATAAACCTTGACGGTGCTGTTGCTTATTTCCTGTTTTTTTTTGTCTGCAACATCTTTATTGCTGTGACTATTTTTACGTATCACATCCATTAGAGGGGGACTTTTTCATGAACATGCACAAAATAATCCTAAAAAATATCTGTGGACTCTCTAGTTCACTATAAACCTTCAGTACATACTTGAATGCATCCATGAATGCAGTTAACAGATCATTCTAGACCAAAAACCATGTTAACCCCTTCACTAACAAGTAATTTTCCATAAACTTTTGGTTCTGTGCATCGGCTGTGGGAAGTCCAATATAACAGGGCATTATCCAGCCAATCTGACGATTTTAAACAGTTTTATCACCTTGGGCATAATGGGGGCACCTTTCTGAGCCCAAATGCAAACAAAATTGGTTTCAAACTTAATTTGCAATCATACAGCATAGCCCAGATCATGTTAACACGATCTCAGGCTGTTGTTTCTGCTACCACTAATCGTCTATACTCTATCACTGTAATGAAGGGTTAATTGACCCACAGAAATGTGTTTTACACCTGTAAGGATCTTATAAACATACTTTTACATAGTCAGTCATTGTACACGATGGCCATAGGGGTCTCCATCTCATACAACCACACACAGGGGGGCTTAGAGATGCAAAACTAAAACATTAGCAGGGTTATTCAAAGAGGATCGAAAAGTCACCGCACGTTCGGTGACTTTTCGTTCTCTTGAATTCGGTACGTTTTGGCGATCCCATTTCAGCGCCCCTGCTGTGTATTCAGCAAGCACCACAGGGCCGCCGTAATGCAGGGAAAAGTCGCCGCAAACCCGCCGAAAACTCACCGCAAAACGAGGGCGAACGCACGCCGAAACCCGCAAAAACATCTGGATTAACCTTGCCGAAAACGCTGAAAAAACCCGAGCAGGAGCCGATTACATGCAGCGCAGCCGCCGGAAAAATCCGACACCGCAGATGAAGGATGTGAAGAATAAAAAAAACGGTATGCATGAAAGTTTGAAAAGTGAAACGCTGTTTGCAAACAGACTACTGAGCAAAAATGTTTGAAATTTACATATGAGATCCAATGAATGATAATAAAAAGGGCTGTTATAGAAAAAAAAAATGTTTGCTAAAAAATCCTGAAAAATGCCAAAAAGGTCCTAAAAAAATCTACAAATAAAGAGACTCTTTACTACCGAATATTATAATGAACGGTTTACTAGATTTTGAATTAAAATGGGAATATTTTTAACATTGAAGACTATGGGATTCGCCTAAATAAACCTGCCGAATTAAACCACCAAATGGCAGGGCATTTCAGCAACTTTTCACTGCTGGTTTTTGTTATAACCCTGTAAGCATCTATATAGACTTTCATATGGTGATCCATATAACTTCATGCCATACATGTATAGCTTCTTCAGCTGACATCACACAGAAAAATACAATTTCTCATATAAAGAATTCTTGATCCACCTGATCAAGAATACTTAAAGAACAACAGGAAATCTGTGCTATACACTAAGTAAATCAGTTTCATGAACGCAACTAAATACTGCATTCTTAGATCAAACAATTCGCTACCATGTACCACCCAGGAGACAAATAGACAGAAAATTCTCTAGGTATAGCAAAAACAATATTTTTATTCTGGATCACCACAGCACAAATTGCTAGCATAATCATAAAATCCTATAAACCTGGCCCATACTCAAACTATATACTTACAATTTGAATTAACTCTATTTAATGATGGATCTAATATGTCAACATTTTCTCACAAATTTGATTTGGCTGTCTTTCTATTAATTTTACTACGTTTAAAAACTTAACAACAATAAATGGCATTTTGGAAAGTTAACCCCTTCACTACCAAGCACATTTTTTTGATTTTTTTTATCATAACAATTATATGAAACATGGGATGCAAAGATAGCAATTAAATAGAGTAAAACAGAAAACTTGCACAGAAATTGTTGTTCTGAGATAAACCTCCTGAGATGTAAATATATTCATTTTAAATTTTTCATTTATTCATTTATCCATTACAGAAATATTGTTGGATTGAATGTTAAATTATAACCTTAAGCAAACAAAAACAATTTTCCTATTATAATTACCATATATGGAATCCTAAATAGTCTGTAATTTCTTTCTCATATATAAGAATGAAGCAAGACGCTGCGCTGATCAGCGGAGAGACCAAAATCAGCTACACACAAAATATAGCTTCATCACTTCGTCTGGGTATTTTTTTGTTAGACAGACCAGTTTATTAGATTTCAAAGAACTTATAGCCAATCAGCATACAGATACATTTCTACATCAGAGTTTAACCAACACAGTTTAACAAAGATTACAACATATGATTCAGAGATGGTTTATTCTAGCTCACAATGTCCACACCCTTTCCTGCACAAACAGGAAATCGGCTACACAGGCCATATCCTATTTAAGAAAAGACTGTCTAGCTACAGAAATGACACTTAAAAAGGGAGGGGGTCACAGCCCATTTTATCAGAACAGGCTTTTCAAAACAGAATATTTATATTCATCTAGAAAATTTAAATCTAACATTGAAAGATTCTAAACTCCAGATAGTGTCCTTTATCTTACACAATGTCACACAGGGTCTGCATTATAAGTGTACAGGCAGAAATAGCCTTTGTGTCAAATACTGTTACTGTGATAAAGATAAATAATACAAATAAGATATCCTGCTTATGGGGATTTGTAGTGATGACAGTGAGATTATTAGCAATGCAGCTTCCAAAAAACCAACAGAATATACAAATAATATCTGTATGTGGCATAATTACAGCAACAACTTGTTTCTGTACTGTAAAGGAATTTTCAGCCATTATAACAACCTACATCTTATCCCTGTACAGCAGTGAGTGACCTTATAGCTCTCCCTATATTCTGACATCTTCCTGGCTGTTGTACTGCAACATTGTGTGTTGAACTTTTTGTTACAGTGAAGTTTGGGGCTGTTATATGCATCAGGTTTTACCATGCTGCAGGGTGCCTGGAGAGAGATAAAACAATGGATTTCCTTTCTCCAGAGGGGGCACAATATTCTTGCTTTAAAAAGGTGTGAAAATTGGGTTTTGGTATGCTAATGAGTGCCCTTCAATGTATTACAATACAAAATTGAGATACCTCGACTTTGGGAGTGAAGGGGTTAAAAAAAGAATAGCACTGCCAAAATAATGACCATTTGTTCCAGACGAATATTTAAGTTTGATGAGTGGCACATCCTTCTTATAGCAGTATTATCAGGGTTATTCAGAGAGAGGTGAAAACCAGGAGAATAACTGGAGAAGTGAAAATTCGAAGTCAAAATAGCCAAACCAGAACAATTCTCCAATTTATCTCACTTTCCAAATTGGCTATTTGGTCTAGATTGTTCTCTTCTCCTGCCAATTCTCCTGGTTTTCACCTCTCACTGAATAACCCTGTTAGTGTGCAGAAAAATGTGTAACGATATAGAAACGAGAACACAATGCGATATAATTTTCTGAAATGTAATTGGTCTTTGATGATGGAACATTGTTTTAAAGTAGTTAAAGTCAAAAAAGCTACTTTCATACAGCGTAAATGCAATATGACTTACTTGTAAGTATTTTCCATGTCTTCTTTTCTTCATCATAGTATTGAACCAGATTGCTGGGCAGGCGGTCTGGCCCAGGGGGCAATCCACCCACTAATAACAACATTTTCTTGTTGGATCGAATTCTTCACCCAAAACAGAAAAGAAGAAGAATGAGTTCTATTAAAGTGCGGCATCCTGGCTTCTAACAGTCATCTATTTAACGTTTCTTGCATCTTCCCGTAATCATGCCGCAATAAGTTTGAGGAAAGAGATGAGCAAGAAAATTATTTTAAAAGATGCACATCTTACACGGGAGAAAGTAAAGAAAAATAAGGCCTTACCCTGCCATTTGTTTTAAGGTTCCTCTCTGAATTACTGTAATTTTTTTTTCTTTTCACATATTATCCCTATAAATCATTGCTTTTTACAGCCGAGTACACAGAAAATGCCCTGCAGTTGTGATAAGGTTAGGTATTAAAGATACACATCAAAAATCATATTAGTCAAATCATTATTATAAGTCATTTTACACTCAGAGAACCTTGAAAAATGATAAAGGTTATATTCTGAGACTGGAGACAAGGAACCGGTAACACCTAGAATCTCATACCAGTGACTTTGTGCAATTACTCACATAATTACAGACAGAATGCGTTTCTTTTTTATATTTCTGTTCCTGTTAATAGTTTTCCATTCCAGACTGAGGAAAAATCATTCTTCCATCTCTTATAAGGTTTAGATTTCAGTTTTTATCATTAGAGTTTCTCTTACTTTGGTGTATCTCCATACCCATTGTTGCTCTCCCAACTTGGTATCAGTGGCTACAATGTAACAGTGACTGGTGAGCATGTGATCCTGATGAAGGATGGATCCCCCGAGTGAAGCCCTCTGCCAGTGCTTTTTACTGATACAGCGGCAGAAACCTGCTCATCTGTGCAAGAGTCTCTCTAATTCCATCATGCTTCTTTTTTTTTTAAAACTTTTCCCTTAGGGGGCAACTATTGAACAGTATGTCTACCTATACACAAAGAGCTGGGAATGCGCTGCGTGCAATAGAGACTTTGCTTCCCAATCTGTTTATCAACACTGTAGTATAATGCTGACACATCTGAATCACAGCTACTTGTGATCTCACGTTCTACTTTAAATACATCTAAACATAGATATTTAATCTTTTATATTCTTTTAATTTTTTCATGAAAGTAGGACTAGATTGGTCCGACACTGATCTACACAAAACCACCAAAACTAAGCAAATCATTATATTATGATCTCCCCCAATACTTGTTGCACTATCGATCAACGTTCCCGAATACTGAGATCCATCCAACATATCCCTTACTTTTTACTTGAAACGCTACGTGATCCCACATTAACAAGACAACTACTAAATCGACTTCCTAGACTTGGCATCCATGGTTACTGATAATTAGGTCTCTCTTCCCAAGGTCGGATTAAAATCTCTATGGGCCTGGAGCTGAAGATTTTGGTGGCTTTTTTGGAATTTAGTGAAATTAAACCATCAGGGTTATTCAAAGAGATCCGAATTGTGGCCGAAAGGTAACCGAACAGCGAAATTCAGCGTACGATTACCTTTCCTGGCTATTCAGAGATCAGGCCATTCGCCAAATGTTGGCGAATTGCCTGCACATACGGTGCCTGTTCGAGGGCAGTGAAATCCCCATAGAGAAGCAATGCTTCATCTATTCAGAGAACAAAAGCCAGCAGGGAAAAGTTGCCGAATTGCCCTGCTGTTCGGTGGTTTCATTCGACAGGTTTATTCAGGTGATTCCCATAGGCTTCAATGTTAAAAATATTCCCGTTTTAATCAAATATCTAATAAACCATTGATTATAATATTCTGCAGTAAAAAGTCTCTTTATTTTTAGATTTTTTAGGATCTTTTAGGCATTTTTCGGGATTTTTTAGCTAAAAGTTTGCTTTCTGTTTTTTTAAATAGTTTTTTATTTTTTCAGTAACAGCCCTTTTTATTATCATTCATTGGATTTTATATGTAAATTTCAGACATTTTCGTTCTGTAGTTACTTTGCAAACAGTGTTTCACTTTTGTAACATTCAAGCGTAATGTTTTTTTTTTTCCACTCCGTCTGCAGTGTTGGCTTTTTCCAGGGACTGCTCTGCGCTGTGATCGGCGGCTGCTTGGGTTTCTCCGGCGTGTTCGGTGAGGTTAATCCAGATGTTTTTGCGGGTTTCGGTGTGCGTTCACCGGGTTTTGCTGTGAGTGTTCAGCGGGTTTGCGGCGGCTTTTCCCTGCACTACGACGGCCCTGTGGTGCTTGCTGAATACACCGCAGGGTCGCCGAAATGGGATCGCCAAATCGCACCGAATTGAAGAGAACGAAAAGTCTCCGAACGTGCAGTGACTTTTCGATTCTCTTTGAATAACCCTGTATATCTTAGGTTATTTAATAATGCAGATACAGGTATATCTAACCAGGCAGATACTGTGTGCGTGAATTTCCATTCAGATTTCAATCATTTACAGCGTGATTTTTTTTTTCACATTTTATCATCCAAACCTTTGTGGTTATATATTCTATAGGGCATTCTTGTTAAAAAAATAAACGAAATGGGAACATGTTACTGCATTTTTCTGAGAAAATACACAATTTTAATCAAAACTGAATTTTTTTAAAAGATGTTCGCTTGTGTTTTGGAGGACTGTGTTTTATGAATAACATGACTATCGGGGGTATTCAGAGAGCGGTGAAAATCAGTAGAATGACTGGAGAATGGAAAATTCTAGGTCAAAATAGTCAAACCAGAAAAATTCTCCAATTCATCTCACTTTCCAAATCGTCATTTTGACCTAGAATTTTCCATTCTCCAGTCATTCTCCTGCTTTTCACCACTCTCTGAATAATCCTGTAAGTATAAAACACTGAACTTTCTCATAGTATGGGAAATGAGAAGATGAATAATAGCAGTAGTGTTGCTCATTTTATACGTGACAAATGGAAAATGCCATCACTTTGGAACAAAAACATATATTTTTTCTTTTCTTTTAGATTTTACATGGTTATGTTTGGTATCAATGCAAAGGCCAGACTCTGACCTGTCCAATGACACCTCACTTGACCTTGTGCGGTGTAAATATTAGAGACAAAGGGTTCCAAAGTCCCCAGTGCTCTTCGCTGCTGTGCGGCGTTTAGATTTTTGATGGAACATTGCGTAATAACGCATTGTGCCATCATCTCCATACTTGTTGGTAACATGAGAAATGAGATGGCGAGTTAGTGCAGCATCATTGTTCACTTTATAATTGAAAAGTGAAAAATATTGCTGTGTTAGAAAAGAAAAAAATATTTTATTTTTTTCTTGCATAAAACCTGGTCATGTTTGGTATCATTGGAAAGGTCACCCTCTGGCCTTTCCAGTGATACATTACATGACCTTGTAGCTATTATAGATTCAGAGATACAGTGGTCCAAATTCCCATCAATCCAGACAATGTTATCCTTTCTTTGGGCCTCTAAGGCTGGGGTCAGACCAGCGCACTTTTAACGTGCGTTCTGGCGCACATAATTACGGCCGCACTAGCAGCAAATGACGAGCAATGACGGCCAATATATGAAGTACGGTCGCACGAAAGTCCGGCCGCGCAACGCAAGTGGAAATTAACGCATTTTTTCGAGAACGCAGAACCGCTAGTACTGACGTACAGAGTGCGCTGCGCCCGCTAGCGGTGTGTGTGTGTGATTTGGAGACATCAGACCCTGCTCATGTCCGGCCAACATAACGTCCAGACGCAAAAGGTTTCCTGGTTTGGATCCATAAAACATCACGCACGAAAATGCGCATCGTATGACCGTTTTCGCCTATTCCGTGAAAAAATACGTCAATGCGTTCGGACGCACTTTTTTACGTTCGCGTGTAAAAATGCTTTCGTTTGACCCTAGCCTTAAGGGGCATGGGCCTGGAGCTGCTGCACCAATAGCCCCTATGTTAATCTGGCCCTGTCTCTTCCAACCAGTGCTAATAGTCTCCTGTCCCTGAGGTTTTTACCTGTACCTTGACTGGCTGTTTGGTCATATTTCATTGTTAACCCCCATCCTTTTTTTTTTTAAAGCATCCAAAGCCAGGTGTCATTCAGACTCAGTTATCGGGGAGTGATGATTTTCTACAACAACTTTAGATATTGTTAATACCTAACTTCTCCAGAGTAGAGCTTGGCTTCTATGAATGCTCTAGACTAGAGCAGTGGTTCCCACCCCTGTTCTTAAGTACTCCCACCAGGCCAGGTTTGCCAGATATCTGAAGCACAGCACAGGTGATATGATTTTCTGTTCAGTGATTGCAGGATTCAGTCTGCATTTCCCCAAGGTGATCCATAAAACCGGAAAAGTTACAGAGAAGTGAAAATTCTAAGTCAAAATAGCTGATTTGGAAAGTGAGATAAATGGGAGAATTTTTCTGGTTTGCTATCTTGACCTATAATTTTCACTTCTCCAGTCATTCTCCTGCTTTTCACCGCTCTCTGAATAAGCCTGTTAGTACTTGAGGACCAGGGAAGGTATCCACTGAACTAGACTGTAAGCTCCTCTCAGCAAGGCCCTCTACACTTCTTGTTTCTGGTTCTTATATTTTATTGTAATTTTGTCTCATTCCCCATTGGTTACTGTAAAGTGCTGCAGAAACTTGGCACTAAACAACGGATTAAAATAATTGTATGTTATGCAACTATAGTGCATTTCGTATGTTTCTGAATTGTATATACTTTGACACCAGTATTTAATAAAAATGTAAAAAAGCATAAAATAAAGTAGAGCTACCAGTGTGGCTGTCCATACTTCCTACAATGCAGAAGGGTAGAGTATAATGTTGCATTCACAGTACTGTAGATACTCGAGTATACCGCTAGATTTTGGTGACAAAAATGTATCTTAAAATTGGAGGGGTCGTGTTATATTCGAGACATTTGCATTGCATGTAAAAACAAAAAAAAAAACTTGCCTTTGCTCTGGATCCCAGGTCTCCTGGAAGTTCTGGTAGTCTCGCGGAAGTGAATGTGGGTTCCCTAATGCTTGCAAACACTTCAGGAACTCCCGGATGCGGGAGAGGTGGGATCCATCACGGCCAGAGGGCAAGCTCGGTTAAGCCAATCATTCACCTCGCTCGCCTCCACACGCCATCTAATCGCTAGGAAAGAAGACGGATGGCCGGGGGCTTCATTCTTAGTAACAACTGCAATCATTCTAGAGCAGAGCACCCTGGCCTGAGGGGTAGCCTGACTGTGTTAAGAGAACCTGGACGGATTTTAATCGTTTACCGGTACAGTAAAATTTTGCTCCTCGCGTTATATTTGAGTCTTGAGTATTCTCTCATTTCCATAATAAATCTCTATCCATCGCGTTATATTTGGGTTGCGATATACTCGAGTATCTACGGTATTCCCACTGAAGCATGGCAGAGGCATTTACCTGAATCAGTACAATGCATGGCTTTTTTTAGCAATAAATTCCTCAAAATATGATACGCAATATTATTTAGAAAATATATTCAGGATTTTATCGTAAAATAGAAACTATTGAGCGAAGGAGGCAGGAAATGAAAATGAGACATATATTAATTTATACCAGTGTATTTCATTGTTGTCTTGCAACGCACCTTCTTTTTTGTAATTCTATTTTCTGTTGCTGCTGCGTTAAAATAATCTGTCCCCAAGTGACTCTGTTGATAAGGACAGATGCTAGTCCAGGGCGTAGGCAATAGCATGGTCTCCCAAAAGACCTTGTATAGCAGTTGTATATGGCAGTATGTAGACAGACATCCAATAATATCACAAGAAAAACACAAGATGGATTTCATAATGCAGTGTATCATGTTTTGCCAGGAAGACTAGAGAACAATCTTATTTCTAAGCTTCCCAGAGCTATTCAATAAAGGAGTTCCTGGCTACTTGTAAATGTCCAGTATATGGATGAAAGTGGAAGCAGAACAGTTTCCAGATATAAACAAACAGACCGACAAAAATTATTTCAAATCTTTAACTGCTTCACTACCACACACTCTGTTGAAATAATATTATTAAAATATTATTTTAACCTTTCGCTGCTGAGGCTTTTCCCGCCCCTGTGCTGAGGTCATTTTTACCGTTTTGCTCATCATGTTTAAACGTGTTTTGAAGGCTTATTTTGTATAGACCCAGACATATTATATATCGTTCTTTCCGTCAGACTCGGTAGATTCATAATATGTCATTATTATATGTATACGTTATGTCATGTCTGTATATTATAACAAAAAATGCAATAAAATATGTATTTTCAATAATTTACAATGTGTAAAGTGGTTTTTTTCACATTTTAACATGCGAGCAATTGCGGTTATATTTTGTATGGGGTGCGCTTGTTAAAAAAATTAGAGATGGGGTCTCGTTACATTTTTTTTTGGGGAAAATTACACTATTTTTAACAAACGCACCGCATACAAAAATCGTTAGTGCAGCATCATTGTTCACATTATAATTGAAATGGGAACAATATTGCTGCATTAACAAACCAAAAAAAATAAAAAAAAGTGTTTATTTTTTTTTTATAATTTTTTTTTTAATTTTTTTTTAAATTTTTTTTTATTTTTATTTTTCATTTTTTTTTTTTTTACAACATTTTTCACTTTCATGTTTGGTATCGTTGGAACGGCCATGCTCTGGCCGATCCAACCTACCAAAAAATTTAACCCCTAACTGCCACGGATCGGGAGACAGGGAGTTCATTGGAACTCCCTATCTCCACCGTTGGTGGCAGTTAAGGTTACGTCCAGGACTGGCGTCATCGTGCTACGCACGATGACGCCAGTCCTCAGGGGAGTTCCCGGAGGCTTGGCCGACAACCAAGATGTCGGCCAGCTCCGGGAAAGGATCGCGAACCGGCGCTTTTCAGCGCCGATTCGCGATCCAGCTCCCCAGGGGTTAATGCCAGGCCTCATTTGGAAGGGCAGGCTGTCCCTTCCAAATGATGCCTGGGTTAACCCCCGCAGAGCCGCGATCGGGAGGGAGAGAGGTCCGAAGGACCTCCCCCCCTCCCTTTCAGGCGCCTCCTCCGCACATGCGGGGGGGGCGCCTGAATTGGGTGTCATCGCGCTGCCGCGATGACACCTAATTCCGGCGGCTGTGGTCCCGGATGCGCAGCTGACATCCAGGATGTCAGCCCGCACCGGGGGGGCCAGCGATCGGCCAGACCCGGCCGAACGCTGACCCCAATGGGAGGACGCGCTCAGCGCGTCCTCCGCATACCAGCGGGAATGCTGAGGACGCGCTGAGCGCGTCCTCAGCATCGAAGTGGTTAAACATACACAGGGTAATTCAAAGAGAATCGAAAAGTCACCGCACGTTCAGTGACTTTTCGATCGCTTCAATTCGGTGCGATTTGGCGATCCCATTTCGGCAACCCTGCGGTGTATTCAGCAAGCACTACAGGGCCGTCGCAATGCAGGGAAAAGTCGCCGAAAACTCACCGCAAAACCCGGCGAAGGCTCACCAAAACCCGCAAAAACATTTCTGGATTAAGACTAGGGTCAAACGAAAGCATTTTACACGCGAACGTAAAAAAGTGCATCCAAACGCATTGCTGTATTTTTTCATGGAATACGCGACAACGGTCAGACGACGCGCATTTTTGTGCGTGATTTTTTACGGATCCAAACCAGGAAACTTTGGGTGTCTGGATGTTATGTTGGCCAGACACGAGCAGGGTCTGACGTCTCCAAATCACACACACACACCGCTAGCGGACGCAGCGCACTCTGTACGTCAGTACTAGCGGTTCTGCGTTCTCAAAAAAATGCGTTAATTTTCCACTTGCGTTGCGCAGCCGGACTTTCGTGCGACCGCACTTCGTATATTGGCCGTCATTGCCCATCATTTGCAGCTAGTGCGGCCGTAATTAAGTGCGCCAGAACGCACGTTAAAAGTGCGCTGGTCTGACCCCAGCCTAAAACCACCGAACACGCCGGAGAAACCCAAGCAGGAGCCGATCACAGCGCAGAGCAGCCATTGGAAAAAGCCGACACCGCAGACGAATGGAGTGAAAAAAAAACAGTACACTTGAATGTTTGAAAAGGGAAACGCTGTTTGCAAAGAAACTACAGAACGAAAATGTCTGAAATTTACATATGAGATCCAATGAAGGATAATAAAAAGGGCTGTTACAGAAAAAACGATTAAAAAAAAAAGACGGAAAAAAATGTTTGCAAAAAAATGCCTAAAAGATCCTAAAAAAATCTAAAAATAAAAGAGACTTTTTACTGCAGAATATTATAATCAACAGTTTATTAGATACTGAATTAAAACAGGAATATTTTTAACATTGAAGCCTATGGGATTCGCCTGAATAAACCTGTCAGATTAAACCACCGAACAGCAGGGCAATTCGGCAACTTTTCACTGCTGGTTTTTGTTCTCTGAATAGACGAAGCATTGCTTCTCTATGGGGAATTCTCTGCCCTCAAACAGGCACCGAACAGGCACCGTACAGGCACCGTATGTGCAGGCAATTCACTAACATTTGGCAAAGTGCCTGCTCTCTGAATAGCCGAATGGCCAGAAAAGGTAGCCGAATGCTGAATTTCACTGTTCGGTTACCTTTTGCCAGCAATTCGGATCTCTTTGAATAACCCTGATAGTTAACAGTTAAATATAGAGTAAAATAACAGTTGTGCTAAAGGTTGTTATTCTGCCATACAGGCTTATTCAAAGAGAATCGAAAAGTCACCACACGTTCGGTGACTTTTCGTTCCCTGCAATAAGGTGCGATTCGGCGATCCCATTTCGGCGACCCTGCCAGTGGTGTATTTAGGTTTTGTGCTGCCCTAGGCCTGACTAACATCGTGCACCCCCTAATTTAAATTTGAGGCACCCCTTCCTGTCAAGGGCACACCTCTTCCTGGTTAATCCCCACCCTTCCTCTTTAAGCTCCGCCTTTTCCTCTCTTTATATTATAAGTGGATACCAAGTGCCTACTTCTATATTTTGTATACCATTTCAAATGTATCTATTGAGAAAAATAAAATTATGAAATGTTTAAATTCAAGCATTTTTACAAAGAACAGCCACGCATGTCAAGTATACTGGATCACAGCCGCTCTAATTGGTTGAACAATAAAATCCACAGAAACGTGCACTGCATATGAGCGTATCACAGAACTGCACAGCAATAAAACCAACAGAAATGGGCACTGTGTATGAGCATATCAGAGCTGCACAGCAATAAATCCCACAGAAATGTGCACTGTTTATGAGCATATTACAGAACTGCACAGCAATAAAACTCACAGTAATGTGCAGTGTGTATGAGTGGATCCCAGAGCTCCAGGGCATTAAAACTCACAGTAATATTCAGTGTGTATCACAGAATCCACAGCAATAAAACTCCCAGCAATGCAATGTTTGGTGTGTGTCAGCATATCAGAATCCACAGCAATAAAAACACCAGCAATGCAATGTGCGGTGTGTGTATCAGCGTATCAGAATCCACAGCAATAAAACTCCCAGCAATGCAATGTGCAGTGTGTATGAGTGCATCAGAATCCACTGCAATAAAACTCCCAGCAATGCAATGTGTGGTGTGTGTCAGCGTATCAGAATTCACAGCAATAAAACTCCCAGCAATGCAATGTGTGGTGTGTGTCAGCGTATCAGAATCCACAGCATTAAAACTCCCAGCAATGCAATGTGCGGTGTGTATGAGTGCATCAGAATCCACTGCAGTAAAACTCCCAGCAAACCGAGTGAATATGAGCACACAGCAATTATTTATTCTATATTTACCGGTCTCCGTCCGCAGTAGGGCTGTGTGCAGAGTCAGCAGGGACTGTGTATGGACTCAGCAGGAGGTCCCTCCAGGCCATGTTAGGATCGCGGCTCTGCCTGTGCGTGGAGCCATCTTGTCAGCAGTGGGGTGCCACTGCCAGAGGGTGCACTGTGGCTTTGATTCCCTTCCCGTTGGGTGTTCAGTCCAGAATAGAGTGAGAGTCCGTGTTAACGAAAGGGCAGGCAGCTGTGTGCGTGCGTGTGACGTGGTTCAGCCACCTGACTGGCCGGACCGTGTGACCTGCACACACGCAGCCTCGCCAGGAGCCAGGCAGCTCAATGACAAATTTCTATCACTGCAGTGCTGGTTAAGGAAAGGTCCACTTAAAACAGCAGTAAGCAGACAGGGCTTCATATTCTGCTGATACACCCCCCCTTTACCTGCCGTTTACTGTCATCTTCTCTCTCTGCACACAAATCACATCTTCCTCCCCTCTCCTAGAGCTGCTGCAGGGCAGGGGAGGAGCTATGGAGGAAGGAGAGGGGGATTTTTATTCTATTCGATTTTATTCCGTCTGCAAACGCGGTGCGGTTTGCGGTGGCAGCATTCAGCGGCCGACTCCATGCACTTTGGGGACCCTGCGCTGAATGGTGAATTCACTGCAGGGTGGGGAAATTTTATTCCCCGAAGTGCAGGGAACTACAGAACACCAAAATGTTGGCGTCATTTCAGTGCTCTGTGAGTAACCCATTTAGTGGTGAGGTTTTTTGCTGCCCCCTGGAAAGTGAAAGACTAGGCCTTGCCTACCCAGGACATACTTTAAAATTAGTGAAATCTCAATGTATCCTTCCTGGTAAAATACTTTAACAGTAAAAAAAAATAATTTGTTTTTTTGGGGGTGGGGCCACCCGGTGCAGGCTGACGCCCCCTGGAAAGTGCCGCCCTAGGCCTAGGCCTTGTCGGCCTTGTCGAACTAGGTCAAAATACACCACTGGAACCTGTGGTGTATTCAGCAAACAACACAGGCCGCCGTACTGCAGGGAAAACCCGCCGCAAACCCGACAAACACTCACTGAACACTCACCGAAACCAGCAGAAACAGCTGGATTAACCCAACTAGCCTCTGATCACAGCGCAGAGCTGCTGCTGGAAAAACCCGACACCGCAGACGAATGAGGTGAAAAAAAAACAGTTTGTTGTTTGCAAAAAAACTACTGAACGAAAATGCCTGCAATTTACGTATAAAGATCCAATGAATGATAATAAAAAGGGAAATTACAGTAAAAAGAAAAGATTTAAAAAAAAGGAAAACATTTTTTGCCAAAAAAAAAAAATGCCTAACAGATCCTAAAAAATCTATAGATAAAGATACTTTTTACTGCAGAATATAATAATAAACGGTTTATTAGTTATTGAATTAAAACGGGAATATTTCTAACATTGAAGCATATGGGATTTGTCTGAATAAAAATGCTGAATGAAACCACCGAACAGCAGGGCATTTCGGCAACTTTTCCCTGCTGTTTGGTGTTCTCTGAATAGACAAAGCATTGCTTCTCTATGGGGGATTTCACGGCCCTCGAACAGGCACCTAACAGGCACCGTATGTGCAGGCAATTCGCCAAGATTTGGCGAACCGCCTGCTCTCTGAATAGCCGAATGGCCAAAAAAGGTAACCGTACGCTGAATTTCTGTGTTCGATTACCTTTCGGCCACAATTCGGATCTCTTTGAATAACCCCCACAGTTAAATGATTAAAATAATGTAAATTTACTCTTTTTTCATGTATTTGTTTATTCTTCACAAAAATATTGTTGGGATGAAAAATTCTGAACTCTAGAAGGTGTCCCTTATCTTGCAGAATGTCAGATGAGTTCTGCATCTGTATACAAGGGGAAATGCCTTTGTGTCAAATACAGTAATTGTGCTGAAAATAGATAGACTTATATATACAGGATTATTCAGAGAGAGGTGAAAACCAAGAGAATGACTGGAGAAGTGAAAATTCTAGGTCAAAATAGCCAAACCAGAAAAATTCTCCCATTTATCTCACTTTACAAATCGGCTATTTTGACCTAGAATTTTCTCTTCTCCAGCCATTCTCATGGTCAATCGAATGATCTAATTAGGAGCCTTTTAACTAGTAAGTTGTGGTGACTTAGGAACAGACTTGTGAAATTTCTGCCAAAATAGCACGTGAAACAACAAATTAATATTCAGCTCAAGAACTGAACCTATATAATTTTTCTCAAGTCACCACAACTTGCTTGGAAGTGAATAACCATTTCTAACGGACTTCCCACATGGTTATCCCACTAAGAAGTATGTCCCATCCTGATCCTATATTTTAAAATTTCATAAGGCTGCTATTAACACAAAAATAACAATGTCAAACCGGCTGGAAAACCCATAGTAACAATTGATGAAACTACAGCAAAATCCTGCGCAGTGAACCCTTGCACACGTTTTGTTATTCCCTTTTAGAGTTCTGCCATTACTCACTCTTCCATTCGCATGCAATTAGGGAGTGTGACAGATGTGAGCAAAAGAGCCATCCTAAAGGACAGCCCTCCACTCACTCCTTGCACCTGCTTGATGACACGCTTCCAACAACACCCTCAACAGGGTATGATTTTGCACCAGGTTCTGAAACCAGATAAGTTGTGGCTAACAATATCTTATATCACTTTGATCTTTATAACTACTGTGATATCAACCCCCTGATAGGATATCATAGTGAAAGTGAACCTGACTACTATACATTCACTCTAAGGCTAGGGTCAGACGAACGCATTTTTCACGTTGTCCGTGAAAAAGTGCGTTCGAACGAATGGATGTATTTTTTCACGGAATACGCGATAGCGGTCATACGATGCGCATTTTCGGCCCTGATTTTGTACGGATCATCAATAAAACCCTTTTGCGTCTGGACGTTATGTTGGCCGGACGTGTGCAGCGTCTGACGTCTCCTAATCACACACACACGCCGCTATGCGGCCGCAGCGCACTCTGTACGTCAGTAGTAGCGGTTTGACGTTCTCGAAAAAATGCGTTCGTTGGCCACTTGAGTTGCACGGACGAACTTTCGTGCGGCCATTCGTCGTATTTTCCCCAGCATTGGACGTCATTTGCTGCTAGCACGGCCGTGATTTCGTGCGGCTAAACGCACGTGAAAAATGCGTTCGTCTGACCCTAGCCTAAAGGGAACCTCCTTGAAGGAAATAATCCCTAGGTTTTTAATGACTCCAACAATCAGCAGACATTACATGGTCAATGAAGGTTGAGCATATACCTTTAAAAATTCCATGACATGAGAATTAAATGGGATATGTAATCCAGCCCCTCCAGATTCCTTCCTTTCATTAAACTAGATAGATGAAATCACGGTTTGTGCTTAGATCATACTTCATAGCCCCAATGGGAACCTGCCATCATGGCTAGTCTTTCCAAGAGGCTACTCCTTGATGATGCCTATGCCCATGCCTATACCTCTCTGTCTGACAGTACGGTTATCACTTAAGAAAAACAAACAGTGCGAGGCTACTTTAAAGAAACCAGGAATCTCAGCAGGAAATGTTTGGGTGCTCAATCAAGGAGTCCGCAGTCCAAAACATCAATCAAAAAGAAGATCGGCCACACTGAATTCTTGCTGCCATATCAAAATTTATTCACCGCAATTTGGGAGAAAATACTACAACGTTTCGGCCAAAGCCTTAGTCATGTATATGATATGATACATGACTAAGGTTTTGGCCGAAACGTTGTAGTATTTTCTCCCAAATTGCGGTGAATAAATATTGATATGGCAGCAAGTATTCGGTGTGGCCGATCTTCTTTTTGATAGTACGGCTATCACAACAGCTCTTCTATATGGTCTGTGCTGTGCTCTGTGACACTGAGTTGCGAATAGATCATGCACAGCCAATGGTTTAGCTCTACATGGAGTCTCTATGGCTTGAGCACACTTATCAAGCAAACTCGATACTAAGCACGACATGGTTTGGTCACAGGAAAGCAATCCTAACTCATGTTACCTAAACACACAACGACGGGGTGTCATTCCTAACTCATTTACTATAACATGCTTAAGAGAACTCTAAGTTAACACACCAACTAGGAAGAAAACACTAAAAACGCCACTTTATTCTACCCTACTAGCTAAAACATTATTTTGTATATATAGAATTACATGTTTATCATTTCTTTAAAATTTGTTACAAATTGAGACTTGACAAATCCCTTTCCTCTGGCACAGTCATTATTGTATTGAAAAGATGGCACATTAAAACTGCAGCAATACTGTAGCAACAAGTAGAAATTCAAAAGAGAAGAATATTTGTGACATAGAAAAGGAAAGGGAAATCAAAAAGAAATGTCACATTGAATGTACCACATCCATAACATCACAGACATAGGAGGGATGTTTAATTGCTTAAGATGTACAAGTGAAGGAGTCCAGGCCAATGGCCTTGATTCAATTTAGTCTACAAGGTGAAATCTGCACCTTTTTTGCCAATTTTGGCCATTTTTCAGTTTGGGAGATTCAAATTAGGGCTTGCAGGCATTTAGATTCCCAATAAAAAATTTGGCTCATATATATCGACAATTGTGGCTATAGTTTTCAATGGAAAATCAGCAAAAGCGATTCTTCTCTAATTTATTAGGATGGCGATTTCCGAAAAAATTACAAATACTTAAAAGTGTTGATGAATTAATTTTCAAGCAGAAAGATAGAATTAGACTGAAATCTTTTTAAACATCACAGCCATGTTTCAAAGCACAAATCTGCACAATGATGACTCAAAACAATTTTTTTCCGGAGTTTACCTAGCCCACTTTCTTTTCAGACAATTTTTTTTCAATATAATCGGCTCTGGCGGAATATTTCCAACTGAATTGCCAATACTTCGAAAAAAACAAATCGGACGTAAGCAAAAGATATTTATTTAAAAAAATAAATAGGGTAATCCCTCCAACGTATATATGTTTGGGTGAAATCAAGCGTTATGATAACAAAAAGGGGGTATATGGTCCATTTTGGTCCATACTGATTTTGTCTTTTTGATCATATACCCCCTTTTTGTTATCATAACGCTTGATTTCACCCAAACATATATACGTTGGAGGGATTACCTTACAGTTATACTATATGTCTGCTTGCTGATTGCCTATTACCCACATAATACCAATCTTATTTATACCATTGTTACCTCACATCATGAGCGACTTTTCTTACATTTCATGACAACAATTTGGGCTAGGTAGCAGCATTGGCTAAACGGCATTCACTACCATTTGGTAGTTTTGACTCACCAATCACTATATATATTCATATACTTGATACTTTTTAGTCCATAGTGTTACTTCTACTGTTTGTTTATTCATGTGACATCCTGTCTTGTTATACAACTGTTTGTACACTGTTTGTTTGGCAATGTCCAATAATAAAATTCTTATTTTTTAACCCCAATTTTCTAAGGGGCTCTGTGATGGTGGTTGTCCACTAATCATTTGTACCTCTTTCCTTATCTATACACATAGAAAGGAAACTGCATCTCTCAACCCACACCCACTAATCATATCTCCCAAACATGTACCCTGGCAGTGTAGCACATCAATAAGCTGGGAATGTCTGCCCAACATGTAGTATCCCTAACCTGGGGCCCTATTCCAATCTTGCCATTAAGCTGACGGCTGGAGTTCCTATTCTGACTTTGCCCAAGCCTTGTTCCCCGCCCAGACATTACGGCAGGTTACTGGAAATTTATCAGCTCCTACACATTGCATAGGAGCTGTTAATTTGGGAGTAGAATTAGAACAACAAGCTATTCCAACCTCTCACATTCTTTTGTTCTGGCACCTGTATTAGTGAAAGAAATACGGATTCTCAGAAATGGATGTTAAGTGATTTTGCTTCTGCAAAATCCCTTAACATTAGAATAAACAACCCGAAAGATTCCAAACTTACCTCTGAATCCATGGAAAATAGAGGGCATGTTCCACTGCTTCCTCTCACTGTGAGCAGTAGAAAATTGGTAAATAGTTCCCAGTGTCCTTCCACAGTTCTTCTGTGGTTCCTGGGTGATCCCACTTGTGCAAGCTCACAGCATGGTCGCTCTTGGCTCTTTGTAGTAGTTTAGAGAGTAGGCTATTGATATTTTTTTTCGAATCGATTTGGTGGTGTTGCAGTGGTTTTCTAATTTATTTGGTGGTTTTGCAGCAGTTTGAGTATGCGTTCGGCGGGCCGATTCGGCTCACTTTGGGGACCCTGCGGTGAATGCCTTAATCAACGCAGGGTCGGCGAATTTAACTCGCGAAGTGCGGCAAAGGAGAGATCACGGAAATGTCACTCTCTGAATAACCCCTTTAATAAAATGTTCATTTTTACAAAATTTAAAAAATTGTATTACAAAACCTTTCTCTGAATAGCATTAAGGAGATATTGCTTCAGTGTTATGAGGGTTTTGCAGTAAAACATGGTCATTATATAATGACTTTTGAAGTCAACATCCATATTTGCATTTTATTTTTGTTGTTAAGAATAGTAGATGCTTTAGACGGCTTTGATTATAAGAGAAATATGAGAAATATCATATGAAGGAATCCCATAGCTAGAATGGTTTTCCCATATGCCAAATGTTACCAAAATAGAGGCTACATACCTATTTCAAATGCATATAACAAATCTTATTATACATGGTCATAACGTTTAGGGATTGCAGTAGAGTACACGGATTGTTCTGGTTGGTTCTTGGGACCCCAACAAATTATGTTTTTCAAAAAAGTACCCGTCACAAAACAGAACCTTTCATAAATCAACAAACCATGAAAGCTTCCCAGAAAGGTAAGAAACTAAAGATTTTGAGACTTTTTAGCAATAAGTTCCAGCCCATTTCCTCTGGAAGCCATTAGGACACATGAGTAAACCTGCTTGCTACTTCCTATTTTCATGGCTAAATATAAAGCAGGCTGTAATGAAAGACAAAGTTATAAAGTGAGCATGCAGGGGCAAGCTGTATGTTGGTAAATATGTTGTATGCAAAATGATATGGGTAAAGTACCGTCCGTATGTGTTTTACAATATTTCAATTTACAGTAGAACCATATTTTAATTGGTGACAGACAGAAAGGTTTGTTGCAGGGCCGTCGTTAACGCAGAGCAAAAGGGGCAGCTGCCTGGGCCCAGTCATTTTTGTGGTGCCCAAGGCAGCTGCCCCTTGAGTCTGCAAGAGCAATGGCCTGCTCCACGGCTTGGCACCTGCCTGGCGCTAATCATGGACTTCTCCCACAGGGGGCTGGCATCTTGGATGTCAGGACTCCCTACAGGACTTAACCCTCCCCACTGACATTATCATACATGGGCATGATGCCATCAAGAATGGGACCCCCCTGAACAGGGAGGGGAATCCCTATGGAGGAGATACAGGGGTCCTTTGGATCTCCATATCTACAGAACCATAGAAGCTAGAGGGTCGGGTCATTGCCTTTCTAATGATACCAAACATGACCATGTTTTATGTAACAATAGTTTATGAGAAATAAAAAAAAGAAATAAAATTCTTCTTTTTTATTGTAATGCAGAACTACTGTTCACTTTTCAAATATAAAGTGAACAATGCTGCTGCACTAACTCACTTTCTCATTTCCCATGTCGCCAGCAAGTGTGGTACGCATTGTTCCATCAAAACACCTAAACCGCCACACGGCAGCAAGGGATACAGAGGGTTCTTTGGAACCATGAATTTCTAATCTTTACACCCCACAAATTCAAGTTAGGTGTCATTCGACAGGTTAGAGTCTGGCCTTTCCAATAATACCAAACATGACCATGTAAAATCTAGAAGAAAAAAAAACACAATTGTTTTTGCATAAGGGGGCCCGAGAAAATGTTTTGCCCAGGGCCCAGTCGCCATTAAAGACGGCCCTGGTATGCTGTAACAGTTTTATTCGTTTTATCTCAGAAAACAAGTCATTCTTGGAACGGCTGAGATGTTTGTCTGGGATAACTGTGAGAATGAAAAGCCTAAGCAAAATTTAAATATATTTGGTTTAGATAGACTTGCATAGCTTGTTCTTTTTAGACTTATCTTCTTAGTATAAGACGTATGAGCTATTTGTGCTCACATTGAATGTCAAAAGGTTAATCAGCCTTCTTCATCTGTGTAAGTCATATTTACAGTAACCTAAAAACCTGCATAATAGACATGTACATGAGCAAAAAACGTGGGGCATTATTCCAAGGTTGGTGCTAACTTAATCAGTGCTATTGTAAACTTAAAGAGCCATTATATTCTAAGGAGTTGTTAAATTTACAACAGCAATGGTTAAGCTTAAACCAACTTTGGAATAGGGCCCTTGGTTTGTAGTTTATGGTTTTTGGAAAATACAGTTGCTATGGTTCTGCCATATTTAGTTGGACCATTGATTCTTATGGTGCAAGATTTGGACAAAATTTTTCTGTTTTGTTAAAATCAATTCAATGAGCCGGTGCGCCTGCAAAGTAACTTGTCACTATGAAGCTTATTATTTCATTAAACCTGCGACTGCTGGCTGTTGAGGAGTTAAATCACAGCAGGTGGGCTGCCATGAAGCCCATCCACTCCCAACGTACATCGTTTGGTCTATAGGATGGAGCAAAATAAATATATAGTGGGACTCCCATCCCCTCCGTACCTTGCGATCCATAGCCAGCAGTTAAGGGGTGAAATCAGAAGAGGTTAAACTGCTCGGATTCAATCCCTCAACCACTAACCATGAGATGTAGGGCAGCATGGGGATCAGGGGCACATGAGCTGCCAATCAACCCATCCGTTCTGATCTCAATTTAATGCAATGATTTGCATGTACTCGGATACAACGTCACGATCATAAATGAATTGCGCAAAAGAAAATGCAATCCGTTTTCCAGTTCCTTCAGTGAGGTGTCCTTTCATTGATTCGTGGTTCTGATGAATCGACAAATCGCCCAAAATTCAGATGATACGCAGTTCACACAAAAGCTAATATACATGTCTACTGCATACCCATGTCATGTACTATACTTTCTTTACGGGGACAAATGTTAATGTTTTTATTTTAGATGTTTTAAATATTTCATTTGTTTCATGAACAGCTATCTTGTCACTACATTCACCCACTCGTCTACTGATTGCCCTTGGTGTTTTACCCAAACAAAACATTCAAGTCCATTTTGGAAGTAACGCCAATACATAGTAACAGATGCAAATACTTGAATAACTGACCATATAGGAAAAGCTGAATTAATAAAGATGGAGCCATAAAGAAGTCCCAGTTATTGTGCAGATTAAACGGAACCCATTATACTGTAAATAAAAACACTTTTCACGAGTTTTAAAACGTGAAAAACCTAACCCTTAACCTTAACCATAACTCTAACCCCTGACCCTAACCCTTATAACCCTAACCCCTAACCTTAACTCTAACCACTAAACCTAACCTCTTACTCTAACCCCTACTCGTAAGCAACAGATTCTATTGCTTTTTTTTTTTTTTTACACGAGCGAGACTCATACCATTTATTCAACATCTTTTCTGTGCACGACAAAATTGAGTATTGACATGGTCTAGGCGTCATTTTGAAATCTGTGTCATACCAGTAGTAAACCCAGTTGTATTAAGACCTAATTAGAGAACTTCTTGCAGGAGAAGCTTCCCTCCCATGCTACATTTTCTCAGCATGCACTGCTTTTCCATTGACATGTCCAAGGAAGAGTGATGCGTGCTGGGACAACGTGATGACAGTTGGGAGGGGAGAGTGATATATTTTACTTTCTCTTTAGAAATTCTATATGTTTGCCACTAATTTGGATAATGCAATATAAATTGTATGCTCTTTCAAACAAGCTAAGTTGTTTTGGACGTGACGGATTCACTTTAAAATGAAAGTTATCACACGACAAAAGGAAAATCTCACCTGCTGGCTAAGCTCTGCCTACAGTGCTGTCTGAAAGGCATCAGGTGGTAGTTCATAGCATCCAAGAGTAGCTTTTGGCACACAGGATCAGTCCTCATGAAGTCTACTGACTGAACCCTCTCTACCAGCTCTGGAGCTGGTATGAGGGCAAAACGAAGCCTCTTCATTAGATCTGGAGCATACTGCATCCTTGTTTCCCTATCATGTTCTAGCCAAAGTACAGACATCTGGAAAAGAGCAAGCTCAGACTCCACTGGGGGTGGGAGAGAGTCCAGCATGGATCGCATTTCTTCAAAGTTGAGCAAGAGCACATCCTCCACCAGATACTTGTTGGCAAGCTTCTTGGTCTCCTCCAGTCCATGCAGGGCTGCAATTTTGCAGACCTGTTTGTAGTTCTGCACTGAGATCTGGTCATTGAGAAACTGAACACATAACTTAGTAACCTGAGGTATGTGCAGAATCTTACTGACTGACAGAACCTCCTCCACTGTGTCCAATGACAAGGTAACGTTGGCTGTGTAGAGATACTCCAGTACTAGTCTAAGTCCTATTGAGGAGCAGCCCTGAAGAACCAGGTTATTAATGGCCCGGGGGCTGACCAGGAGCTTGTCATCTGGGGAAGAAGAAGGTGTTCCAGGTTCCTCTGTCTGCTGCTGTTGTTGCTGGTCCTTGGGGACACATGGCAGCCCATCTTGGCCTGGGTGGCTGGAGAAGAGTGACCTGAAATATTGAGAACAGGAGGCAAGCACTGCTTTGTGGCAATGGAACTGCTGACCCTGGGCTGTCAAAGTCACATCACAAAAGAGCTGTTTCCTCCAAAGCAGGTTCAAACCATGCAGCAGATTATCACTATGGCTCGGGTCAAAGGTGGAAGTCCTGTCCCCCGATCTGGACATGGCGGGCCTCACTTGCAACCTGTTGAGTGGACCTATGAGGACACATAACAAAAGCGAATTAATTTTAAAACAAAGTACTTTCAAAACATGAAGAACATTGACAACATCTTTAAGTAGGCTGCGTGACCCTCTTCCGAATTCCAATCATGACTTATGTTAGCACAGATGTAATAGAGACCTCCATCTATTAAACACATTTTGAATATTGATCCTTGGTTTTTTCCATATAATTTTCCAATAAACAAAGACTAATATTTAAGCTTGGTATTTAGAATACGGCAGGCTATAATTCTGTGTTGTGTTTGACAGTAATTGCGGAGTATTGAATGGTCAAACCACTTTCATAGTTTAAGATTGTTTTTCTGGATAAGCTGACATGTCGGCCATTGGGTTGCAGGTAGTATTTAACAAAAGTATCTAAGCACAATGAAGTAAATATTGTGTAATAATCGTAATGGAAACTCACTAATCAACAAAATAATGTGACCAGTAGATCCTTAAACTCCACTTATATCATTGTATGGTTGTTGTACAAAATTTTGTTTATACCCTTTCAGGGCATATAACACTTCTCTGTTTTATCACAATACTGGGCCATGGCATATGTTGGTGCTAAATGAAAGCACTAATAAGAATTAGAAAAATATGAATTATCCTGCATTATTTGTTTCACAATTTACCCTTCAAAGTGTTAAACTCTCATGTAAAAGCCCCATTCGCTTATTTTAAGGATACCCCTATAGTACACTCGTCCTAACGATGAACACTATAAAACATGCAAAAATTATATGTATTTTAATAAACACAACATAGAAAGTATACAAATACAGGTGACATTCAAACACCTAAACCGCCACACTTTTCACGCCACTCTCATGCTAGCTACCAGGCATGGGCACATGGGCATCAAAGCATAAAGATTTATTTGGCTCTTCTGTTTTTTCTATCTATGGTCACTGGGTTTGTGCATCTATTATTTATTTATTTTTTAGGCAAAATGAAATGTAATACTAAGCTTTAACTGCTGAAATTTTGAAAAACACCCACATTTAAGTTAACCAAGCATGACTTAAGAGCTATATCTGTGCTGCACACAATCACACATCGTATCAGGGGGTACAATGTGTAAGGGAAATGTTAAAATACACATAAAATTCAATTATATTTTTTACATACTTGAAAATGAGAGAAGTATCAATGTAAAATACTTTGCAAATAAATAAATTAACTACATAAATACAGGGTGGAAGTCCTTTTTTATATAACAAAGCTACTTGCTGCTGGGAGAATCACTGTTTTCATCTACATGAATGGTCTTGTGACATATCATGAGCACCAACACCATGTGTAGTGCTGTACAATAAGGCTAGGGTCAGATGAGCACATTTTGTACTGTCTGTGCGTACGTGCAGTACGGACGTACTTACTGACTGACAACAAGGTAGTGGTCACACAGTCCGTTTTTTTCACTGACGTATTATTTGACTGATGTAGCAGGGAAAATAAATTACAATGAAAAAACATTCTGTCCGTCAAAAATGCTGGACGTATAAATGCAGTCCGTCTGACCACGCTCCATCACTCACACACAAAGCTATGCGGACGTTGTGGACGTGGCGCACTCCGCACGTCCGTTCTAGCAGTATTACGTTCTTGCCTAACCTGCGTCCGTTTGCAGCGTCCGTCAGCCCCCGCACTTCTGTGCGGATGTACTTCGTGTGTGGGGCTTCATTTAACACAATTATATGCTATCACGGACGTACTTATGTGCGGCAACACGGACGTTAACACTGCGTTCGTCTGACCCCAGCGTAAATGTTGTTTCAGGTTCAGACATCTAGCATTGACAGGTGAGGTGGATGTCCCAGCCCTGTGTAGCAACTTGTAGGAAACATTCAGATGCAAAGCAGACATAGACCTCAGTTAACAAGTGAAATAAGACCTTTAGCCACATTTAACTATAACGCTGAAGAAATTGACAAGTATTATCAGATATTAAGTAAAAATTATAATTACATTTTTGCTAATTTCTGTCAAATGTAATTTTCCATTTATATTGAAGATTTCTTGGTGTCGTACAATCCTCTTGACCACAACTCCCAGCATCCTCAGCCAGTAATATCCAAATACAACTCAGCAGCTGCTGCACAATGTGTCACATCATGCATCAATCAAAAACCACAGGTAAAGCAGCTACTTCCCTAAGCTTGTCCCTCCCATGTCTCCTGTTCTCATACTAGTTTGGGGCAGGTTTTATAGATGTTACATTTTCTTCTAAATCTCCAAATAGTCACTAAACATTTTACACCTTCAAAAGAACCAACACTGTAACTGACCGCGCCACGGCTTATGTATGAAAATCCACCTTAAAAATGCAAGATTGTTTCCTTACACTCAAATGGAGTTTACAACCAGGAGTTCTGAGGAACATATAACAACTATATGCACCTTATGGGGTGTATTCACTTAACGGTAAATTCTGATGAATTGAAATGCACACTTTATTTTCATTTTGGCCAAAATAGTAGAATTTGACAAGGTCTCCAATCTGCCGATTTTTTTTTTAAACTTTGAAGAGTTGAATATAATATATGTATATAATTGTTATCAGCATGCATAATGCACCAACATGTAGTGTAAAGTCACGATGCAAAGTCACGTTTAATGCATTAACTCGCACAACAAAGTTCTGAGTTGTATTTTTTTTTATATCAATTTTGGTATCAATGATCAAATGCAATTATCGGCGTAAATATAGCACAAAATAAAATAGAAAAAAAAATATATATATATACATATATTCAGAACATATGTGATAAATCCGCAATTCAGCATCTTCGACATTTACTCCAGCCAATGTAAACAAGCCACCGACTTCACTTTTTTTATTGGGACCACACTAAGCAGCCCCCATGCTTGTTTTATGGATTTCAGTGGACAGTCCATAAAAAGAACTCGGCGTTCTGGACAGGATTGAAACCAGAGCACTGGAATGTCCTGTTCCAGGAGAAGCTCAGCTATCCTCATCTTTCCCCCTGGAGCATGCATGTTGCTGGGGAATACTGTTCATCCAGCAATATGCTCTCTCCTAATGTGACTCTATCCCAAGCAGATAGCACAAGGGGGCAACAATCTCTCTCTTTGCTGGGTACTAGTGCAGTTTTAAGCCATCTCCAGCTACTGATGGGCTAAAATGACACTACAGAATATTAGTTATTTAATCCCTAAAAGTCCAGGAAGCTCTCGAAGAGCCTGGTTGAGGTACTGGCATGCAATCAGATGGTAATGATGGAGCACATGCTGCCAGCCTTTCCTTTATAATACAGAGACAGAAGGATGCTCTCTATAAGATCTCTTGCTGGATCATTGCAGATCAAAGCCACTGAATCCCACTGCAGCTCAGCCCTGGTCAAAAAACCTTTAATATATCCATTTGCTGGCCATTCCCCCTGGACACACACCTCTCCGGTTGGCAGGGAGTTAAATGCCTCTCTGCCATGAGCTACTTTCACCCTCTCTACCACCATGTGTCAGATAAACAGAGTATCACCCTCCAGCCGGACCCAGGCAGTGCCCCCTTCCCCATCCTTTCCATTTAACTCTGCTTTATTTTCTTCCTCTCTTATTCCTTAAATCTAGAGTTTATAGGCAGCAACCATCCCACCCCTTCTGCATGTGCTCTTATTGAACAGATCAGTGAGAAAATAAAGCACACCGCATATATAAAAAAAGAAATAAATACAATCAAGGCCAAAAAAAAAAAAAACACACACAAAAAAAAAACAACAAACTTACCTGCTCACAACGAGATGCCAGAGTCTAGGAATCACTTTATCTTCCCACCCCAGATCACGATTTTAAAACTCCTTCCTTCCTTCCTTCCCCAAACGTTCAGCAGCTTCCTCCAAAACAAACAAAAACAACCAAAAAATACAATAACAAGGCAACCTCGATGCTCCCAAACTCCAGCCAGTCACTGTATACAATGTATCTTGCCTTTCATTTCATTTGATCATTGTGAATTATCAGCAAAAAAAAAAGAGGAGCAGAGGAAGAAAGAATGTGAGAGGGAGACACAGAGAGGAGAAGGAGAGGGAGAGAGTGAGCAGGGCTTTCTGCAAGAGAAGAAGAAGAAGAAAGAGAAAAAAATTGTACGTGTGACAAATTATGCTACCAAGAAACAACACATCATTATCCTTGGGCCTGGGGCTCAGTGAGTCGTGACGAGAGTAATAGGAAATCCACGGTTGGGGAGAGAAATGGTCGTGCATGGCCAGTGGAGAGAGACCATGCAAGGGGGGATGGATGCTGAGGAGCCTGGCAAAATTATGGCTCAAGGCTATTGTAAAAATTGTCGAGCGTAAATGACTGCGATTTCAAACATCTTTGGAAGAAAGAAAAAGGGGGGAAACCTAACCCTCCCTACCACTACCCCCCCTTCTTTTCTCCTCTCCTCCTCCTCCTTCCCTTTCCCCATCCCTCTCTCTCTCTCTCATCTCTCTCTCTATAAAGAACCGTCAAGTTTTAGTGCGCATTGCTAATTAGTCAATTTCTCTCTGCCTTCACAGGCTGGCGACTTTGCTGCTGAGCCGAAACTGCTAATTTCTGCGACCAGCTTTTTTTTATTATTTATTTTTTTTATTTTATTTTATTTTTTTTTTAGCTGTGATCTGGATGAATGAGTAGCTGTCTCGGGAAGATGACAAAAAAAAAAAGAAACTCATATATCCTCAGACCCCCCTTTCCCTTCTTCGCCTTCCCATCTCGCATTTAGAAATACAAAAGAGAGGGATATTGCTTTGCCAGTTGCCACCGCCACCACCGCCACCACCATCACCATCCTCAACCACTGCATCACTCTTCCATGGTTTTATGATGTCAATGTGCCCAATGCAGTATGCAAGCTGCAAACTTTCTGCTTGTTTCTATAGTGCTGGATGATGTAGAGATCTGTGGGGGGGGACTATTTTAGTTTTTGGTAGTTGCTCACTTCGCTCTCACCCACCATAAACCTCTGATGTCATATGAAAGTTGTTAGGTGTATCTGAAACATGTCAGCACTTGTTTAAATCACTGGCCAGTTCAAAACTTGGCGGTCACATCTGGGACACTTGTTGCTTTTGCAGAAGTCCAAGTAAAGTATATGAAGGGCTGTTAATGATGTAATAATGTCTGAGGAATGTGGTTTTCAGGCTCATTTTGCAGGTCTAGCTTTTTCTATAAAAGCTGTAACACTTTATAAGACATGTTGTGCAATAAAGTCTAATCAATAATTGTGCTTAATATGTGGCGCTAACATATCTTGCAAAAATTGTATATATTTATTTATTTATTTATAAATAATTTTACCAGGAAGGATACATTGAGATTTCTCTCGTTTTCAAGCATGTCCTGGGTTCAAGAACATTGAATTGTTACAGTCGTTACAGAAATACAAAGTAATAAATGCAAGATATTAAAACCAAAACATATAGATTAACACAGAATATAAATATGTAGGAAATATAGTCACTATGATATTTGTTTACAGGAACATTCTGTATTGAGGTATGTTAATAGGGAGCTCTTAAGGGACTTTAGACAGGGGGAAGATTTGATGGCGTCTGGGAGGTTATTCCATAAATGCGGTGCTCTGTAGGAAAATGAGGACCGAGCCACTTTCGTTTTGTATTGTGGTATTGCAAGTAAGGTGCAGGTCCTGGATCGGAGGTTATAGGATGAGGAAACTGCTGGAGGAAGCAGTCTATTCAGGTAGGGTGGTAGCTTCCCAGAAAAGCTCTTAAGCACCAGGTTGGAAAGGTGAAGGGTGCGTCTAGATTCCAGTGACGGCCAGTTTAGCTCTTTTATGTCGCAATGATGGGTGATATAGTTACATTGTAGCGCAAAGCTGCAGAATGAGTTATACAATGTAGTAAGTTTCTAGAGGTGTGTTTGCGGGGCGGCTGCATACATTACATCTCCGTATTCAATAGCTGGCATAAGCATTTGTTGTACAAATGCTTTCTTACCGTGGGGCTCAGGCAGGATTTGTTTCTGTACAGGGCACCTAGTTTGAGATAAAGTTTATATATATATACATACATATATATATATATGCAGTTATACCATAGAGCATAAAAAAACTGGAGACTAAACGCTTTAGAAATATTTGTAGATTTAGGACAAAAGTACTGGTTTGTCCAGGGGCACATTATCCAGGCATGGTGCTGCCCTAAGCACTCTATTATTTGGTGCCAGCCCCCTGCTCTCTCCCAGGTATGAAGAACATTTGTTAATATGAAATTTTAAAAAATTATTCACGAATTATTGGCCCATTTAAGTGAAAAAGTAATTTAGGACAATAGCAAAGTGTCTTATTTAAAACAAATGAACTCTAATGTAGATTTAGTATCTAGGAACATTTATTCTCGTTTATTATTTATTTATTTATTTGCAAAGTATTTTACCAGGAAGGATACATTTGTTTAGAGACGCATCGCTGGGAGTTTTATTGCATTACAGCTCTGTTATACACCAGCACACCCTAAATATACTGGATCAATGAAAGAAGGGACATTACGAGAAACAAGTTAAGACTTTAGATATTTGGGCCAAAGATAGAGACTGCCCCCCCAAATAAAGATACTTGATAGGTGCGTTTGTGAAACTGCATAAGTGAGCTGTGTGTGAGTGATAGGAGTTGTGGACAGTATGCATGTATGTGTGATGGAATGAAAGGGGATGTGTGCATGTGCGGGCGTTCTGATATTGGGTAGGGGCTGAATGAGTGTGAGGAAGAATGACTGGGGCTGTTTGTGGATGCACCCTGCTTTATACACACACACACTATTATTTTCATTCCCTGACAGCTTTTCTCCCTCGGCAAGAAGTAAAAAATACTGCCCCCCCCATCTGACACCCCAAGACGAGGCCTACAGTTGGCCTCTGCAAGAATACAACCTGTTTGTATGTTAGCCCTGCAGTATTCACTGTTCTTTGTTGTACACAATGACTGGATTGGTGAAGATTTGATTCAAGAGTGACAACATTTTAAAAAAGTTTGAAAACTTTTATACAAATAAAATGCAGAAACATACAGTATAAGAACATACATGCAGATACATGTACTTGCTGCATATGGGGAATGTGGCACAGGAGCTCTGGGATGCAATTCATCGAATTGCTGGGATGTGCAGGTGGCTTCTGCAATAATAAACACACTATATCAGGGTTATCCATAGAGATCCGAATTGCTTGAGAAAGGTAACCGAACGCTGAAAATCAGCGTTCGGTTACCTTTCCTGGCCATTCGGCTATCCAGAGAGCAGGCAATTCGCCAAATCCTGGCGAATTGCCTGCACATACGGTGCCTGTTCGGTGCCTATTCAAGGGCAGTGAAATCCCCATGAAAATGCACTGCTTCGGCTATTCAGAGAACACAAACCAGCAGTTCCCCTAATGCCCTGCCATTCGGTGGTTTAATTCGGCAAGTTAATTCAGGAGAATCCCATAGGCTTCAATGTTAAAAATATTCCCGTTTTAATTCAATATCTAATAAACCGTTTATTATAAAATTCTGCAGTAAAGAGTCTCTTTATTTATAGATTTTTTAGGATACTTTAAGCATTTTTCTTAATTTTTTTTTTTAAAAAGTCCGATTTTTTTTTTTTTAAAGTTTTCTTCTTTTTTCTGTAACAGCACTTTTTATTATCATTCCCTGGACCTCATATGTAAATTTCAGACATTTTCTCTCAGTAGTTTCTTTGCACTTTCACATTCATACAAACTGTTTTGCTAATTTATTCACCTGCCTCTGTCTGCGGTCTCGGCTTTTTCTCGGCTTTTTCTCGGCTTTTTCCAGCGGCTTCGCTGCGTGTGATCGGCTCCTGCTTGGGTTTTTCCGGCATCTTCGACGGGTTAATCCAGATGATTTTGCAGGTTTTTGGCGTGCATTCGCTGGGTTTTGCGGTTAGTTTTTGTCAGGTTTGCGGCAGCCTTTCCCTGCAATTCAGGGACCCTGTGGTGCTTGCTGAATACACCGCAGGGTCACCGAAATGGGATCGGCAAAAGGAACCGAATTTAAGAGAACGAAAAGTCACCGAATGTGCGGTGACTTTTCGAATCTCTTTGGATAACCCTGTATATATATATATATATTTATAGATAGATATAGAGATATACTTTTATATATATATATACTGTAATATACATTGCATGAACACATAAATATATAAAAATGTAAATGCATCTGTCGCTTTGTGCTACAATGTAACTACATGACCCACCATTGTGACATGTTAAAAGAACTAAACTGGCCGTCGCTGGAATCTAGACGCATTCTTCACCTTTCCAACCTGGTGTTTAAGAGCTTTTCTGGGAAGCTACCACCCTACCTGAATAGGCTGCTTCCCTCAGCAGTTCCCTCATCCTATAACCTCCGATCCAGGACCTGCACCTTACTTGCAATACCACAATACAAAAAGCAAGTGGCTCGATCCTCATTTTCTTACAGAGCACCACAATTATGGAATAACCTCCCAGACGCCATCAAATCTTCCCCCAGTCTAAAGTCCCTTAAGAGCTCCATATTAACATACCTCAAAACGAAATGCACCTGTAAACATGTAACATAGTGACTATATTTCCTGCATATTTATTTTCTGTTAATCTGTAGATTTGTTTTGTGTTAATTTCTTGCATTTTACTATTTTGTATTTCTGTAACCATGTTCTTGAACCCAGGACATACTTGAAAACGAGAGTAATCTCAATGTATCCTTCCTGGTAAAATCCTTTATAAATAAAAAATAAATAAAATACATATACATACACCCTAGAGGACCTTTCAAGTCCTAAGCATCAATCGTAATGCTGCTTGAGTCTAGAGAAGACACATTTTCCTGAGAGAGCTTTTGACTTCTCCATTTGTAACGCACTTACCTATTACTGTCCCCATTCAGCAGGTCATATGATAGACATCTGTTAGGTAAGTGCCCTTGCAGCTTGTTTGTTACAAATTCTGGATAGCGCTGACATTTCTTTAGCCATTGAAGCAAAACACTCTTCGCATCAGTTATCCCGAAAGAAAAGAAAAGGGCTTTATTGCTCCTTGGAGTGGAAACCCCATCACCTTATGGTTTGGTGGAGAAGATGCACATTCTTTCATGGGGAGTGAGTTGCCATGGAGGAAGTAAAAACTGGGCCTGGCACCCGCAAAAAAAAACTCAACTAAATGGTAACCTCCAAGGTATAAAATCATATAAATTGTGCTGCGAAAACTGCTATCACAGAGATATAGATCTATAACATGCACAAGCTGGGCTCTTTTGAAAGTGAAACATTGTAAACTTTGTTAATAAATAGGTGAGGACAGCGATTAAAACGTAGCATTTGTTGTATACTTAAAAAATCAAACTAACAAAAACAAACATACATAACAACTGTGTCCCACACAAGCCATGTAGAAAAGAAAAAATCAATGCCACATCGGGTGTAGATTCTTTGTATGGGTAGGTGAGACAAATGACAGACTAAGCTGTTTTTCCTTAGGACCCTGTTCAACGTATTAAATCCACATCACTTACCATATGAATAGGTAATCGCATATTGGCAAACAACAAAACATAGGGTCAACCAAAAAAGGAGGTTAGTCTCAAAATACACTTATTGTAGAAAGTCCCAATGCTTTGAGCACCTGATATGGGATAAATTGTATTCTGTACATTTTTATCTTTTTGGATCAATGACAGCAATGTTTACTTTATAGTCATTCTCTTTCTTTCACTGTTCTATGAGACCATTCTAAGGATCTCTATTCTGGCCGCATTGGGCCGCCCTTTCTACAATAAGTGTATTTTGAGACTAACCTCCTTTTGTGGCTCAAGTGCCCGTTAATGTATATAGGTGTGGAATTATCATTTACTATGACCAATTATTCTGCCAGCCTTTTTTTTCCATTGGTACTCCTTATAGGGACGCTATATACAGTATCTCACAGAAGTGAGTACACTCCTCACATTTTTCTAAATATTTTATTCTATCTTCATGTGACCACACTGAAGAAATGACACTTTGCTACAAATATAAAGTAGTGAGTGTACAGCTTGTATAACAGTGTAAATTTGCTGTCCCCTCAAAATAACTCAACACACAGCCATTACTGTCTAAACCGCTGGCAACAAAAGCGAGTGCACCCCTAAGTGAAAATGCCCAAATTGGTCCCAAAGTATCAATATTTTGTGTGGCCACCATTATTTCCCTCCACTGCCTTAAACCTCTTGGGCATGGAGTTCACCAGAGCTTCACAGGTTGCCACTGGAGTCCTCTTCCACTCCTCCATGATGACATCACGGAGCTGGTGGATGTTAGACCTTGCGCTCCTCCACCTTCCGTTTGAGGATGCCCCACAGTTGCTTAAAAGGGTTTAGGTCTGGAGACATGCTTGGCCAGTCCTTCACCATTACCCTCAGCTTCTTTAGCAAGGCAGTGGTCCATCTTGGAGGTGTGTTTGGGCTCGTTATCATGTTGGAATACTACTTTGTGGCCCAGTCACAGAAGGGAGGGGATCATGCTCTGCTTCGGTATGTCACAGTATATGTTGGCATTCATGGTTCCCTCAATGATCTCTATCTCCCCAGTGCCAGCAGCACTCATGCAGCCCCAGACCATGACACTCCCATCACCATGCTTGACTGTAGGCAAGACACACTTGTCTTTGTACTCCTCACCTGGTTGCCACCACACATTCTTGACAACATCTGAACCAAATAAGTTTATCTTGGTCTCCTCAAACCACAGGACATGGTTCCAGTAATCCATGCCCTTAGTTTGTATTTAGCAAACTGTTTGCGGGCTTTCTTGTGCGTCATCTTTAGAAGAGGCTTCCTTCTGGGACAACAAGCCATGCAGACCAATCTGATGCAGTGTGTGGCGTATGGTCTGAGCACTGACACGCTGCCCCCCCACCCCCCAATGTTGGCAGCATACGTCTATTTCCCAAAGACAACCTCTGGATATGACGCTGAGCACGTGCACTCAACTTCTTTGGTCTACCATGGCGAGGCTTGTTCTGAGTGGAACCTGTCCTGTTAAATCACTGTATGGTCTTGGCCACCGTGCTGCAGCTCAGTTTCAGGGTCTTGGCAATCTTCTTATACCCTGGGCCATCTTTATGTAGAGCAACAATTCTTTTTTTTTACGATCCTCAGAGAGTTCTTTGCCATGAGGTGCCATGTTGAACTTCCAGTGACCAGTATGAGAGAGTGAGAGCGATAACACCAAATTTAACACACCTGCACACACTAACGAGTCACATGACACTGGGAGGGAAAATTACTAATTAGGCCCAATTTGTGCATTTTCACTTCGGGTGTTGTCACTTTTGTTGCCAGTGGTTTAGACATTAATGGCTGTGTGTTGAGTTATTTTGAGGGTACAGCAATTTACACTGTTACACAAGCTATACACTCACTACTTTACATTGTAGCGAAGTGTCATTTCTTCACTGTTGTCACATGAAAAGATATAATAAAATATTTACAAAAATACGAGGGGTGTGCTCACTTCTGTGAGATACTGTATATAGGAAACACATACAGGGTTATTCAAAGAGAATCGAAAAGTCACCGCATGTTCGGTGACTTTTCGTTCTCTTCAATTTGGGCCGATTCGGCAATCCCATTTCGGTGACCCTGCGGTGTATTCAGCAAGCACCACAGGGCCGTCAAAGCGCAGGGAAACGCTGCCGCAAACCCGATGAAAAGTCACCGCAAAAACCCGGCGAATACACGCCGAAACCCGCAAAAACATCTGGATTAACCCACGGAAGAGGCTGGATAAACCCGAGCAGGAGCCGATCACACGCAGCGCAGCCGCCGGAAAAAGCCGACACCGCAGACGATTGAAGTGAATAAATAAGCAAAACAGTTTGCTTGAATGTTTGAAAAGTGAAACGCTGTTTGCAAAGAAACTACTGAGCGAAAATGTCTGAAATTTACATATGAGGTCCAAGGAATGATAATAAAATGGGCTGTTACAGAAAAAATAAGTAAACTTTAAAAAAAAAACAACAGAAAAATGCTTAAAATATCCAAAAAATCTATAGATAAAGAGACTCTTTACTGCAGAATTTTATAATGAACGTTTTATTAGATATTGAATTAAAACGGGAATATTTTTAACATTGAAGCCTATGGGATTCTCCTGAATAAACCTGTCGAATTAAACCACCGAATGGCAGGGCATTTCGGAAACCTTTCACTGCTGGTTTGTGTTCTCTGAATAGCCGAAGCAGTGCTTTTTTATGGGGATTTCACTGCCCTCGAACAGGCACCGAACAGGCACCGTATGTGCAGGCAATTCGCCAGGATTTGGCGTATTGCCTGCTCTCTGGATAGGCGAATGGCCAAGAAAGGTAACCGAAGGCTGATTTTCAGTGTTCGGTTACCTTTCTCCAGCCATTCGGATCTCTTTGAATAACCCTGATTGCTTTGGCATATATATATATATATATTTAGGGCCAGCCTGACCATGGCACGGTATGGAGCAGTTGCTCCAAGTTGCAAAATTTTTGGAGCGGCAAAGTTTTGCTGCCAAGGTCAGCCGCTGCACTATTTTTTTAACGGCGTCGCGTCACAACAACTGATTGAATGCTCTATGCACCTCCGCCCTATTTCCTGACCAAAAAAAACCATCACGGGACTTGTCGTTGCTGCTGAGACAAACGCAGGGCTAGAGGGCTGTGCTGGACCATGTTTCGCGACCTGCCTCGGGGTGCACATCCAAAAGCAGCCTGGCCGGCCTCCAGCTGTACACCAACGGTTTTGGATTAAAGATGGCGGACCAGAGCGAGATAGCAGTGGGCGTGCGCCTGGATGATGACGAAAATGGCCATGTACACAGCAGCTACTGCGAGAATGGGGATAAGCACAGTTACAACAGCGGGTAACGGCCTCGGTCCCCAACCATGGCAAGCGGAGCTCCATTGTCACGCACAGTTTATCGCCTGCATTTGCCATCCCGCCCCTCCGCCATTGTAATTGGCCATGGTGCTGACTTGTCCCGTAATCCGGTCGGCTGTGGCGCTTGTCACTCATGAATCAGGGTTTACATTGTGGATCTGGCTGCAGATTTACCCTGATTATTCTGTTTTAGGCCTTTTAATTTCAAAGAGCAGCTCATTTCTGTAAAATACACCCCCTCTCCGTTATTTAATGGTGCAAACTGGAAACAAGCCAGTAAAACTGACTTTAGTATCCTTTTGAGAAGGCCCTGACCCTATAATTTGCTCTTTTCATTATTTCCCAGTCAATAAATGCTCTTTATTGCAGCTTTCTAGTCGACCTTTTAGCTGTAGACTCTCTCTCTATTCTTAAATTCCGCGTTCCAGGGTTTCCTCCAGTTGTTATAGCTTGTGGGTATACAGTCATAGGTTTTAATATATGGGTTAGATTTTTATTGCAATCAAATAACGGCAACACGTACCAGGCTCAGCAATCTCGGCCCTCTGGAGTTATATTTCCCATGATGCTCAATCTAATGATGCAGTTAAGCATCATGGGAGTTGTAGTTTTAGAACATCTGGGGGGCATGGTTGCTGACTCCTGACTTAATATATATATATATATTTAGCTGACTTATTAATGTTAAAAAATGTAGATCACTGCTTTGATGGACCTATACACAGTACAACTTGACTGCGCATGATCTCGGCATTATTTATGTTATACCTTTTTGATGTGTTCCGTATGATCTCCTTTAATAGCTTACAGACATTGACCGGTTTTCTGGCTTCAGATCTGCTCGTGCTGTGGTCTGTTTTGGCACCCAGCCAGAGAGTGAATCTGTATGTATATGTAAGCGTTAGTGCCAGGATAAGTGTGTTTAATGCATGCCACCCATTATTGAGATTCTCAAAAATATTATTTAACCCCTTAAGGACTAAGGGTCTTTGCAGTCAATGCATTTATGATGGAACAGTTACATCATTGGTCCTTAAGGGGCCCGAAAAATAATACTTAGCCATATACCTGGATCTTGGTTATAAATATTATGATTTAACATAATGGATGTGGGTGTATTTTGGGCAGCGTGGTGGTGGTGTGTGTGGAGGAGGGCAGCATTTCATCCTTTGCTCCAGGCAGCACAATGTCTTGGGCCGGCCCTGTATATAGTGTGTGCACTAGAGCTCCAAACTTCAATGCTACATTAAACACCTCGCTGTGGCTTTATGTGTTCCCAAGAATGTGACAGACAAACAATATATTTCAGGTCTTCTTATGAGAAGTTAACTATAACCCTTCGTCCAGATGATGTGTCCCTGCTGTATGCAGAGGATATTCTCCATATGACACTGTGTTTCATGCACGAGTGTGACTCAGAAAGGAAGGTCGGCCAGAGCTATTGTCAACACTCCCTTAGCAGAGATGGGGCAGGGTTAATTTGGAACCCTCTCTTTTTTGTTCTAAATTCAGCAGCATTTTTTTTCTTTTTACTTATAAAGCTGACAATGTAATAACTCACCTTCTCATTTCCCCGCTGGGAGCAAGGGTAGAGGCGATGGCACAATGCGTTATTACAAAATGTTTCATCTGCAAGGAGCAGTGGGGGACTTGAGCCCACTGTATCTCCTTTCTTTAAACTCCACAAGGTCAAGTGAGGTGTCATTGGAAAGGCCAGAGTCTTGCCTTTCCAATGATCCCCAGCATGATCATGTAGAACATAAGGAAAATGTAATAATTAATTTCATAATATGAAAAAAAAAATTCTCCAAAAGCATTGATATTGTCCACTTTTTGTGCATAAAATAAACAATGCCACTGCCCATTACGCACTTTCTCATCTCCCACACAGGGAGTGTCATGACTCACCTCCATGCGCAGTGGACCGTCACACAGCCATCATCCGGCGGTGCGTCCTGCAGATGTCCGCGTGGCATGGGGTAGTCCAAGCACCATGGTGGCTCGGATGAACCCCTCCCTGCAGGGTTCATGTGATGCCTGGGTCCTCTCCTCTGACTCATGCGGCTGGCTCTCGGCCCGCTTGGGAGGCCTGTGGGGCGATGGCCTCTTGTCCGGTCCAAAATGGGAGGAATGTCCTCCTGCTAGGGAGTCTAGGGACCTGGTGGATGCTGTGGCCATGCTGTGCAGAAAGTAAAGTGCCACTGGGGTAAGCCTTCTTGGCTTAGAGAGGCGGGTCTGGTGGTTTGGGTGCTTCCCCTAAGGGCGCGGTTGGGCAGGACTCCCTATATAAACCTGGTCAGCCAGGTATGGGGTGCTCAGTTGTTGCTTAGCTGAGATACTGCACTCACATACTACTTCTCAGTTCCTTTTGACCTACTGACCTGTAGGCTACGTTCACTGACTGTGACGTGGGGTGGTTCTGTGCCCACGTGCAGAATGCTCCCCTCACCAGCAGTATCCCGAAAGAGTATTGGTTATGGCCCAAACCCACTCTATACAGGAGGTCTTCCCAGGATGAAAATAAAACTGGGACTGACTTTATTTACAGTTTACAATAGTGGGAAAAACACACATGGGGGAAGGTATAAAGACAATGGAAACACACCCAGCGTTGAAACAAAGGATCAGGGAGTCAGATCACAGTGATCTGGTTAAAGCTAGTTCCTGGGGGAAGGGGGGGTTGATGGAAGCATGTGAAAACAAAGGAATCCATTAGCTTACAGAGGGTGCATACTATACAGAGAGAGGATAGTAATACATAGGGATGTACACTATAGATACAACATGACACTATAATAAACATATCAGGGAATAATAATATAACACATACATCAGGAAATAGGTCATATCGTCCCACTGACCATCCCGGTTTGCCGCCTTCCTTGACTTATTGGCTAGAACTACGACTACGATTCCTGGATTAACCACACTCTGATCCCTTGCTATGGACTTCCCTATGCTAGACCTGCATTATTGGACTGTCCTTCCCCAACCATGACAGGGAGCAAATACAGTGTTTTGCACACAGTCATATTATTCATACAACACTACTTTTCCAAAGGCAGGTAGAAAAGCTTAAAATTCTCCTTTATTAAAATAGTGCTGGACCATTACTTTGAGCACCTACTGAAATGCAGCCCATCCCCTCAGTCTTACCCAATCCTGATTTGCATAGCAACCCAGTACTGTAGCCACATGTTCTTTTATTTCTCATTATTTCTCTGTGTCAGTGGTAGAAAATTCTTTTAAAAAGATTCCAGGATGATCTACTTGGTTGGTTGCTTTTGTTTCTCCGGCGCATGCCCATTTTGGCTTCTCTGGATAAGTCCTATTGTGAAGGAGGGACCTTGGGAGCCTGCTAACGCTCCTTACCCCTGCTTTTCTTTGGACCCTTAGTGCATGTCCTCATTTCTGCATCTCTTTCTATGCTGTCTGGAAGGGAGGGAGGGAGGTTGGGTGACAAGGAGATCTTTATACCCTCTTCTCCCTCCTTTTTTCACTTATCCTTTATTTTTTATTTCTTTCCTTATCACTTCTCTCGCCTTCTTCCACACCTGTTTTTGTTTTCCTTCTTGGACGGCAGACTGTATACCCCTTTCCCATTTGGTAGTTGTTACCTTATTTTCCCATTACTTCCAATTCCTCGTGTCCCTACATACTTACTTTTAACTTTCTTAGCTGTGATCGACCTGCCATAGGTCATCCTATACACCAGTTTTAGTGTAACTGTGTTCACTGTTGCCAGCTGCATTACCAGTCATGTCATCCCATAACCCCCAGTTCCATCCCCTTGCTTATGGGTCTGTTCCCATTCCCACAATTGTTACACATTATAGACCTAACTTCTGGAGCTACATAATGGTTCACTATACCTTACACATCCAGTTCTTCTCTATTTTATTCATACCTTATGTTTTTTTTTCTCTCAGGTCTAGGGGGTGAGGTGGCTTTACTTGCATGCTTAAACCTTCTGATTTTATAATGGAAATAGACAGTCGGGTAGCAAAGTATGTGAAACCAAAGAAAACTGTACTTTAAAAAGTAGCTAAAAGGGACTGTGCTATGTAAATTGTTAGTCCACTCATTTTAGCACAAATGCTTAGATGAAGAATTATTTTCAATCTTTTCATACATAGTGATGCTTGTTGCCGCAGGGCCTATGTCCTTTGGCTAGGTGTCTTTTTTGGCATGAGTTATGTTTTATGACAACAAATGTGTCAGCTGGAGAAGTGCTGTTGAACACATCTCTTTGTAAAAAGTGAAAGCCCAGACATTTTTAAGCAATTTCCCAGGCAACGTCTTTGTATTAATACATTGTTGATCTTCCTGCCCTGCCATTCACATGTTCTGTCTGCCATAGGTTTTCTATGTTCAAGATAAACACAACTGAAAATAAAACAGAGAGAATATGGTGCAATCCTGCAAGCATAAAATAATAAAGTGCTAATCTACAAAATGATATGCTATGGGCATGCTTAACAGCCAATAATTTGAACAGGAGCTTGGCCATCTCTACAAACAGTTTAAAGAGAATCAAATTCTACTTTAAATGAGCAGTAAAGAAAGACCCTTGTTTTTTCGCATCTCAAATCATTGAAGCAATTCCTGATTTGCTTCAACGCTGAAGGATTTTTAGTTCTGTGCAGGATACATAACATAACAGCTGCAGAGTACCTACCTCCCAGCTTCCTTCACCATCACAAGATCGAATGAATGAGCCCATATTATAGGTAAGTACTTTCATTGTGCACAACAGATGGTGTATATACTACAAGAACAATTGTGAGATCACATCTACAGCAGTTTGTTCAAGCTTGTTGGTTGAAATTTTTTCTCAGTTCTGATTAGCATAACATACAGTTGTATGACCCTACTAGGATCCTGTATAATAAGCATCCTATAAGGTCACTATGACTTTATTTCAGCCCAATTTGTACAATTTCAGCAGTAGATTCCTCTTAAAGTCAATGTATGCTCATCTTAACAGCATATAACACTGTTAAACTCTAAAAAAAATTGTACAGTATGTGTTATGTATAAAACCTTGAAATGTTAACTTAATGTCAGGGTCGGAATAGAGCCGTAGTATTAAATAATCAGGCAGGTCATAAGTAGGGTGTCAAGTGGAAACCAGAAGGGATTCATCATACAACATAAAGGGGGAAATCTTATTCTTTCACTAAATTGATCAATTTAACCACCCAAGTCACCATTGGATGCTTGAAATCGAGCTAACTTGATCTGGACTTCTCCTGGGGAACTGCAAACTAATTTTGTTTCTTGCAAACAGATTTTGTTTGCAAATTGGCTCCAGAATAAACAAGGTGAGTCTAAAATGTACGGTGAATGGTCCGATGTCTCAAAGGCAGCATGGGCCAAGTGCGCGCGCATGCACAGAGACACGTTGAGAAGCGCCACCTAGCGTGAAGTACATGTGACCATCAGGGTAAACCTGCTGTGGGCCGTTCGTTTTTAGTTAGTGTGAGAGGTAGGGTCACAGTGCAATGGAGCATTGAGGGAACAATAAGCTCTGCTACAAATTGGGGAAAAACCGCGTCGGGGATGCATGAAATGTTGGTGCAACTGTACGGGATGGAAGCCATGAGCAAAAAATGTGTCATCATGACTGGTTCAAACGGTTTTTCGATGGGAAGGAAACGACTGAGGATGAGCCACGTTCAGGTTGGCCGTCGACAAGCAGAACCTGAAGACATGATTGAGTGAGTGCAATAAATGCTGGCATGAGATCGATGACTGACTCTACGAATGATGGTGGAGGAATGGAGCATTAGCAAAGACACGGTGCGCACCGTCGTCCTCGTAGATTTGGGTAAGCAGAATATCTGTTCCCGGATTGTGCCCCACAGACGAACAGAAAGCAAAACAAATGGAAACCTCTGGAGATTTCATTACCATATATGTTTTTAGGGTCCATCCTTTCTGCGAACCATCATCACAGGGAGTGAGACCTGATGCTACCAGTTCTATCCGGAATCCATGCGGCAATCAATGGAATGGCATTTATCGTCTTCCCCGCGACCTAAAAAGAGTCGCCTGCATATGTCCAAGGTCAAGACAATGTTGATCGCCTTCTTCGACAACAATGGCATCATACATAAGGAATTCGTTCCTGCGGGTCAAACCATGAATGTCGCATTCTACGAGGACGTTTTGAAATGGTGCACGATAACGCACCTGCACATAATCATACAGTTCGTTGAATGTATCAAACGGTTTACTGTAAGCAGTTGAAGCTGCCATCTCCATCTCCCTGCCAGTATCAACTTGGCAACCTGAGTGCTATACCTGGATTTACCAGTTTGTTTAAAACAGTGCATTCAGCCTGAATGCACTGTAATGACAATTAGGGATGAGCCGAACGTGCCCGTGTTCGGTTCGACTTCGAACTCGAACAATTTCAAAAGTTCGAGTTCGAACTCGAACACGATCCGAACTCAATGTAAGTCAATGGGACCCGAACGGTCGATTTTTAGAGTGCCCTCCAAGAGGGCATATATACTAGATATTTGCCATAAAAGGTGTATGGGGGTCCGAGTAGTGCCCTGGGGGACAGGAAACAAGGACAAAAAGTAAAAAAAAAAACATTTTTAACCACTTCAATGCGGAGGACGCGCTATTGTTCTGGCTGCTGGTATGCGGAGGATGCGCTGAGCGCGTCCTCCCTTTGGGGCCAGCGTTCGGCCGGGTTCCGGCCGATCGCTGGCCCCCCCGGTGCGGGCTGACATCCTCGATGTCAGCCCAGCATCCGGAACCGCAGCCGCTGAAATTAGGTGTCATCGCGACAGCGCGATGACACCTAATTCAGGCCCCCCCACGCATGTGCGGAGGAGGCGCCTGAAAGGGAGGGGGGGAGGTCCTTCAGACCTCTCTCCCTCCCGATCGGCGGCATTGCGGGGGTTAACCCAGGCACCATTTGGAAGGGCACAGCCTGCCCTTCCAAATGGTGCCTGGCATTAACCCCTGGGGAGCTGGATCGCGAATCGGCGCTGAAAAGCGCCGGTTCGTGATCCTTTCCCGGAGCTGGCCGACATCTTGGATGTCGGCCAAGCCTCCGGGAACTCCCCCTGAGGACTGGCGTCATCGTGCATAGCACGATGACGCCAGTCCTAGACTTAACCCCTAACTGCCACCAACGGTTCAAATGAACTCCCTATCTCCCGATCCGTGGCAGCTAGGGGTTAAAGTTTGGTATGGTTGGATCGGCCAGAGCATGGCCGTTCCAACGATACCAAACTCGAATGTGAAAAAAGTTTTTAAAAAAAAATTAAAACTACAATTAAAAATAAAAATATATTTAAAAAAAAATTATAAAAAAAAATAAACATTTTTTTTTCTTTTTTTTGATTCGTTAGTGTAGCAATATTGTTCCCATTTCAATTATAATGTGAACAATGATGCTGCACTAACGATTTTTGTATGCGGTGCGTTTGTTAAAAATCGCGTAATTTTCCCCAAAAAAAAATGTAACGAGACCCCATCTCTAATTTTTTTAACAAGCGCACCCCATACAAAATATAACCGCAATTGCTCGCATGTTAAAATGTGAAAAAAAACACTTTACACGTTGTAAATTATTGAAAATACATATTTTATTGCATTTTTTGTTATAATATACAGACATGACATAACGTATACATATAATAATGACATATTATGAATCTACCGAGTCTGACGGAAAGAACGATATATAATATGTCTGGGTAATATACTAAAATAAGCCTTCAAAACGCGTTTAAACATGATGAGCAAAACCGGTAAAAATGACCTCAGCACAGAGGTGTGAAAAGCCTCAGCAGCGAAAGGGTTAAAGGAACAGTTAGTTTTCCATGAAATAAAGGTTAAGAATAAAAAACGAAAAATTCCTTCAAATATCATCCCTGGAAGTCCCCAGAACCTGTCCGTGAAGTGGCGGATTTGTAGGATGTATAGAAACATTTAAAAACAAAAAAATTACATTTCAAATTACGGTAAACGGTTTTCCTTTAATCTATTCATAAACAACTGCTTGGGGCGGCAGCCTGTATCTAAAGAGGAGATGTTTTAGGACACGCAGAACAAGTTTCGTGATTTTTTTTGGCTAAATTATGGTGAAACTTATGCAGGCTTTGGATGAAAGTAACAATAGGTGCTTTAAAATTGGGCCTTTAGTGTCGGCAACAGTGCCGTCACACCGTAACCCCTCTATGGTATTGTGGAAGAGTGCAGGGTTGGACCCTGCGGTCAAATATTAAAATGATATGAATCTGGTACAGGCGTCAGTGCACCCAAATATTTTGCACTTTGGTGGCAGCAAGTGCCTTCACACCGTAACCCCTCTGTGGTATTGTGGAAGAGTGCAGTGGTGGACCCTGCGGTCCAATATTAAAATGATATGAATCTGGTATAGGCGTCAGTGGCAGTGCACCCAAATATTGTGCCTTTGGCGGCAGCAAGTGCCTTCACACCGTAAGTAACCCCTTTGTGGTATTGTGGAAGAGTGCAGTGGTGGAGGTTTTGGAAATTCAGAAGAAATCCCCGATCTATTCAGTTACGTCAGCATCAGGGGATTGATAGCTGCTGATCCAGGACTGATTCATTTTTATAAATGTCACCCAGTCTACAGAGTCGGTGGACAGACGCACTCTTTTGTCTGTGACAAAACCTCCAGCAGCACTGAACGCCCTTTCAGAAAGCACGCTGGATGAAGGGCAACCTGTTGAAGGGCAACAGATTCTAATTTGCTGAACTGTGGTATAACTCACTGATACACACTGATAACAGGCTGTGCCAAGACAGATTCAAATTTGCTGAACTCTGGTAGAACTCACTGATACACACTGTCCCTGATAGCCTGGCAGTGCCAACACAGATTCAAATTCCCAGAAATCTCCTACAACTCACTGATACACACTGTCCCTGATAGCCTGGCAGTGTGGGCGAACATGCGGGGAACACACGGAAATGTTCGGATTTCGACGAACAGCCAAACGGGCGATGTTCGAATCGAACTCCGAACAGATCCGAACCGAACGCTCATCCCTATTGACAATGAATTATGTGTGTATGCATGAGTGTATGCATGTAGGTTTATGTGTGTTGGTTATAAGGTTACAGGTTGATATACTGCCCTGTTAGTGAAAGAGGTCAGTGAAGAACAGGCGAATGAGTTCAAACTGGCAGGAAGCATCAACATCTGCACTAATTCATTATACCAGCACTTTAATTTTATCCTAAATGTGAGTTTTGTTGCTGTGGAGCTCTGTGATTTGTCCATACACAACACATTACTGTGAGTTTTATAGTTGTAGAGCCATTGGTGGGTCCAGAGAGGAGGCACGGGGGGCATTTGTCCTCCCTGAGTTGCAAACCCATTGTAGGAGATACAGGGGATGTTTGAACACTTGAACTGCTGTAGACTTGGTTATGTCAGGTGTCCGTGGAAGGGTCAGAGTCTGCCCTTTCCAATGATACCAACCATTACCATGTATATTGTACAAGAAAAAAAGAGAAAAAAATTCTTCAAATGGAAAATTTTATTCCTTTTTCAATTTAGGTTAAATTTGCGTATTTCCATAGAAAAATTCAATGTCGGGTTCTCATTTGCAGAGATTTATTTTCCCCAGAAAGGGTACCCCATCAAATGTATAACCAAAAACTTTTGGATGACAACGGGGGGGGGGGGGATAAATTACATGGTGAAAATTATTGAAGTCTGAGAAGAAATTTAAATTTTTTTGACATTTTTAAATGCCTTTCTAATTTCACATGACATATACACATAGGAAAAATACATTTTGAATCTCCTGAGTCTGCTGACAAAAAACTATTCACAATTTATCTGGGTCCTACAATAAAGAATGACATCAAATATGGGTTAAATGATACGAGCAAAAAATGGTCAAAACTAGCTAAAAAAAAGTTCTACACAAATCTACACAAAAAATTCTTTCAATGATTATGTACAGACACCTTCCCAGAGTCATTAGCCTTACTAGATTTAAATTCTGCATTCTCTCAGTAACAATATTCATTTCTGCAAGTATACTCATTCATTTGTGCCATGTACATCCTTGTAAAGAAAAAAAAAACACAAATCATCTTTTGTTGAGCTCATGGTTTGACAAGCTGGTTATATGATTTTGCATTGGTATAAAAATAAGACAAAGATATATAAAAAAAAACAGTAAGCAGTTTAAATATTCTCGCGAATCTCTTCCCCAGCACTATAGACGATTTATGGTCTTATTTGAAAGCAGATTTTCTCTATCGTTTTGTCTGGTTAGACAGGCGGCTCGTAACTTCAGTGTCAGCTTTTCCGCGGCCCACAGTGGTTTAGAAGAAGACACTTTTTTATAGAAAAGATTAGCATTTTGTCAGATTTGCTTTTCACTTACCAGCCTTTTCATTTCAGAAGTTTGAATCTAATTGCTTGAAACGTTGGTGCGTTTCCGTCACTGTAACCTTTCAACTTTCTATCACATCTGATATTTAAACCTCATTTACAGCATAAAATGGCGGACAACTGACACATGATTAATAGCTTCAGCTACTATCTTGTTTTAGTAATATTTCCACTGCTTTGTATTTGTTGGATAGCATATTTAAACCTGCCCCTGATCCACATATTACATGCCAAGATACAACAATATTATTAAACCAACTTCCATAGGGAAGCATATCATATCTCTGTATATTTCTTCTCCAAACCACCTTTACCCCTTTCATGTCCCACATCTTGGATTTCTGTTGGTTGCCATGCATAACCTATTCTGCTCTTATTCAACTGTTTCTATATATATTTCTTATCGAAATAAAAATGTGTAGACAGGCTGTTCACCTATCAATCCATCAACCCTTCTCCAAAGACTTCGCTTTGTATTTTGTGTAATTATACTGAATTTCCTCTATAATGTTGGCTCACAGATTAGAGGGTTCTCCCCACATCCTTTAATTGCCTATTAAAAGGTGTCTATATGTTTTTTTCCTTTGATCTAATGAACAGCACTGTGGGATACTATGACCTTTGTAAAAGTAGTATAGTGCTAATATTCTAATTAAAGAAATCACCAAATTAAAAGGGATATTAACTGAGTTTTCAGTTGTATCAAAAATGTATTCTATCTGCTACCAATTTGCATAATGATTATATTAAACGTTGTGCAAAGGCTTGTCAAGTAAGGTTATTATTTACCTTTTTAGCTGGAAATAGAGAAGTTGGTGAATCTTTTGTGTACAACAGCTGAGCTTTATTTCTTCCTGTCCATTTACTCTGTAATCTGATATCAATACTTTCCTCCTGTAGCAGAAAAATCTTCCTCCCTACTGAGCATTAGGATGCCAAGGTGCAGAAAGTGGAGTCTTCAGTATCCTGAATCCTGCTGTGTAAATAGGATGAACTCTGCGTCTGTAGAAAATAAGTAATTAACACTTCTTTATACCAGTGAGCTAGATTCCCAGTTAGGGCCGCGTCAGACGAGCGCACTAAGTGCGCCCGTACTGACTTGCTTACCGTCGCCTGTCACAGCATTGTGACGCTGCAACAGGGCCGGTCGCACGCTTGTGCTTGCGCATGAAATGCACGCGCAACAAGCGTCCGTTGTCAAAGCCTCCCAATCGATACGCTAGGAATATATGAACAAAAAAAAATAACAATACGTTTAAGACTGTCAAATGTCGTATTGTTCTTGCAACGTGGCCTTAGGACTTAATTGGTTGATCTGGACAAATAACAGTCAGTCCTGCCGTCACACGGTCTAGCCGTGTGACACATGATTTTCCCTCAAGCAGCCCAACCACCTGCCCACACTAGACTGACACCCCATTTTTCAGTACCGATGATTTTTCCTCAGACCTCCCGATCACCCAGCGACACTAGCCTGCCACAACATTTTTCAGGAGACCTGAGAAAAAATGCTCCACCTGCTTAACCCTTTCGTTGCTGAGGCTTTTCCCGCCTCTGTGCTGAGGTCATTTTTACCGGTTTTGCTCATCATGTTTAAACGTGTTTTTAAGGCTTATTTTAGTATATGACCCAGACATATTATATATCGTTCTTTCCGTCAGACTCAGTAGATTCATAATATGTCATTATTATATGTATACGTTATGTCATGTCTGTATATTATAACAAAAAATGCAATAAAATATGTATTTTCAATAATTTACAACGTGTAAAGTGTTTTTTTTCACATTTTAACATGCGAGCAATTGCGGTTATATTTTGTACGGGGTGCGCTTGTTAAAAAAATTAGAGATGGGGTCTCGTTACATTTTTTTTGGGGGAAAATTACGCGATTTTTAACAAACGCACCGCATACAAAAATCGTTAGTGCAGCATCATTGTTCACATTATAATTGCAATGGGAACAATATTGCTACACTAACAAACCAAAAAAAAGAAAAGAAAAATGTTTATTTTTTCTTTTATAATTTTTTTTTAAAATATATTTTTATTTTTAATTTTTATTTTTATTTTTTTTTAAAAACTTTTTTCACATTCAAGTTTGGTATTGTTGGAACGGCCATGCTCTGGCCGATCCAACCATACCAAACATTAACCCCTAACTGCCACGGATCGGGAGATAGGGAGTTCATTGGAACTCCCTATCTCCACCGTTGGTGCCAGTTAGGGGTTAACTCTAGGACTGGCGTCATCGTGCTACGCACGATGACGCCAGTCCTCAGGGGGGGTTCCCGGAGGCTTGGCCGACATCCAAGATGTCGGCCAGCTCCGGGAAAGGATCGCGAACCGGCGCTTTTCAGCGCCGATTCGCGATCCAGCTCCCCAGGGGTTAATGCCAGGTACCATTTGGAAGGGCAGGCTGTGCCCTTCCAAATGATGCCTGGGTTAACCCCCGCAGAGCCGCCGATCGGGAGGGAGAGAGGTCCGAAGGACCTCCCCCCCTCCCTTTCAGGCGCCTCCTCCGCACATGCGGGGGGGGCACCTGAATTAGGTGTCATCGCGATGACACCTAATTCTGGCGGCTGCGGTCCCGGATGCGCGGCTGACATCGAGGATGTCAGCCCGCACCGGGGGGGCCAGCGATCGGCCGGAATCCGGCCGAACGCTGACCCCAATGGGAGGACGCGCTCAGCGCGTCCTCTGCACAGCAGCGGGAATGCGGAGGACGCGCTGAGCGCGTCCTCCGCATTGAAAGGGTTAATGGCACTCCTGTTTCTTAAATGGTTAAAATCAGAGCTTTTTGGCCCATACAAATGCGCTGCATGCAACATTAGTGTATGAGGAACCCTGATTGGCTGCTCAGCAGGGCAGGTGGTAACCCTGTAGAGCAGGAGTGGGGAAGCTTTTATCTGCCAAGGAAGGGCCATTTGGAAATTTATCAGATTATTCATGGGCCAAACAAAATTAACAACTTAAAATTTAGCCAGCTATATTTAGGAAGAAATTTAACTAACTCACCCCTAATGCGATGGCTGGAACTGCTTCTCTTTGGTGAGGTGTGCGATGTTAGCAGGGACTGATGATGTTGCTACTCGCAATTTTCCAGGTTTGCTTTGCGCCCCTCCCCATTTAATTAATTCCACCCTCCCCATTTAATTCATTTTAAACCCCTCCTCATATAAATTAATTTTACCCCCTCCCCGTTTAATTCATTTCACTGCCCACTTCATTTAATTCATTTCACACACACCCTTTAATTTCACCCCCTCCTCATTTAATTTATTTCACACACCCCCTTTAATTTCAACCCCTCCTCATTTAATTAATTTCACACACCCCCTTTAATTTCACCCCTCCCCATTTAATACATTGCACCCACCCCATATAATTCATTTCACCCCTCACAATTTAATTCATTTTACCTCCTCCCCATTTAAATCATATCACCCCTCCCCATTTAATTCATATCACCCCCTCCCCATTTAATTGATTTCACCCTCCCCTTTACTTTCACCCCTCCCCCATTTAATTAATTTCACCACCTCGCCATTTAATTCATTTCATGCCCTCCCCATTTAATCTCAACCCCTCATTTAATTAATGTCACCCCCTCCCATTTAATTAATTCCACCCCCTCCCCATTTAATTAATTTCACCCTCCCCCTTTAATCTCACCTCCCTCCCCATTTAAATAATTTCGCCCTTCCCTTTAATCTCACCCCTCCTTTAATTTATTTCACACACCCACCCCGCGCCCCTTTCACCTGAACTCAGCGGTGCTGAAGATGAGGGGTGCAGTGTGAAGGAAGATCTGGCGTGCAGCAGTGAGTGAGGGAATTATTGTTAGGCTCAATTAAATGTGAGTGTGAAATCAGCAGTCTGTTTTTAGGCCAATAGAGATGATATAACGGTACGGCACTATCATTATTATATTCTTTTCTCTTTTGCCGTTATTTTATGATCCCTGTCGGGACAACGAAGGCATAAATTTACGGTAAGTATTATCTATTGTTTATGTATCTTGTGTATGATAATACACGTACATGTAGGAGTATGGACATCATAAATGCATTTGCCACTATATATTATTATTATTATTCTTTATTTATAAAGCGCCAGCATATTCCGCAGCGCTGTACAATAAGCACAGTATAGACAGGGTTACAATACATTGAACAACATTTGACAAACAGTACAGGAGGAGATGAGGACCCTATTCCCGTAGGAACTCACAATCTGGGAGGGTTGGGGTTGGAAACAGGAGGAGAGGACTGTAAGGTGAGAGTGATTGATGGTTGCGTCAGTGAGTTGGGTGGTAGGCTTCCCTAAATAGGAATGTTTTCAGGGAGCGTTTGAAGGAAGAGAAGTTAGGGGAAAGTCTGACAGTACGAGGGAGAGCGTTCCAGAGAGTGGGGGCTGCGCGTGAGAAATCCTGCAGTCTATCATGGGAAGAGGTGATGCGGGGAGAAGCTAGGCGCAGGTCACTGTTTGACCTTAGGGAGTGGGCTGGGGTGTATTTGGTGATTAGTGAGGACAGGTAGTGGGGCGCTGAGTTAGTGAGGGTTTTGTAGGTAAGGATAAGGATTTTGAACTTAATTCTGCAGTGGATGGGGAGCCAGTGAAGGGACTCGCAGAGGGGAGTGGCAGAGACAGAGCGGCGGGTGAGGTGAATTAGCCTGGCGGAGGCGTTCAGGATGGATTGTAGGGGGGAGAGGCGGGACAGAGGGAGGCCAGATAAGAGATTATTGCAATAGTCGAGTCGGGAGATTACCAGGGCGTGTATGAGTTGTTTTGTGGTGACAGCGGTAAGAAATGGCCGAATTCTGGAAATATTACGCAGTTGGTATCGGCAGGAGGAGGAAAGAGACTGTATATATATATATTATTTTTTACGCTTTGTGGAGACAAACAAAATGTATTTGTTTTGTTTTTGTCACAGACCTGGTATAGAGCCTTTCTGATGTATGTTTGTCTGAAGTAAATTGTTTGTTCTTTTGAGCCAGACCCTCTTCTTGCTTTTGCCAGCTTAGATTTATTTTGCCATTTAGGTATGAAGACCCACTGTACAATTTTGTATTACAAACCCTTGTTGAAAAATCTGGTGCTATAGAACTGATATGAATAATTACATTAGTATACTTTATTAATATCGCACCAGCAGATTCCGCTGTAATCTTACTATCCTAGGATAATAATGACCTGTTGGAATTGGCCATGTTGGCCATTGTCCCATAATTGCCCAGCTCTGTGCAGTTGATCGTACTCTTCTTTTCCGCTTATCACCTCACGTTGTGACCCGTGTCTGCACAATGTCATCATTATTATATTGCTAATGGCTTTATACCGGAAGGCAAACTTTGTGAGTGTATAGGTATTGTAAAATAAATGCCCACAAAACTGCGAAAATATCCTCACAATGGTAAAAAGAATATTTTGCTTTGCTAAGAAAAGAAAGTAGTCACATGTCTTTTAATTTATTAGCTGTGGGAAAATCAATGTATTTATTATACATAGGAAACTTCACATTTCTATTGAAGCTGCAGTTATTGAACTGTGGAAACCACTGCAGTGTTCAGACTGATTGTAAAATGGCAGCACTGCCTATTCTGTCTTCAGCTGAAGATTAGTGTATCTCAACTGGAAAACAAGAACTTAGTTTTCCACTCTTTATATATTTTTTATGGATGGACAAAAAGCCATGTCAAGGGTTCTCAAGGCAAAATAACTCCTCATTACTCTAATGTAGACTATTTAAAATGAAAATATGTATACATACTTGTTTGTATAATAAAAAGTTAAATTAGAGTTTGGAAATGCAAAAACTATAGAATAAATCCACTGTGAGCTGTAGGGTCGATAACTTTCTTGCAACATTTATGACAAAATAAGTTATAATTTCTATAACAAATTTTTAACAATGCGTCCTTGCTCCAGGGCTGCTCAGTTGTGCCCAGCAGATGTTTTGGAACTACATCTCCCATGATACTCAGGCACTTATTAGATTGACAGAACGATGTGGGAAATGTAGGTCCAAAACGTATGGAGAGCCATGGTTGAGCCTTACCTTAAACAGATCAGTCAATTAACTCAATCGACGCAATATCTATCAGGTCTATTCAAAGAAATGTGAAACCCAGGAGAATGACTGGCGAAGTGAAAATTCTAGGTCAAAATAGCCAAACCAGAAGAATTCTCCCATTTATCTCACTTTCCAAAACGGCTATTTGGTCTAGAATGTTCTCTTCTACCAGTTCGCCTGATTTTTACCTTTCTTTGAATAGACCTGTGTGGAAAAGTTTCTACAAGGTAAGAGCAGTTATTTTTTATGTATTTGAGCTGATGCTATAAATATATACAATCACAAAACAGTAATGGACTAATAAGTTAAAAGATGACCTTTATTAATTAATTTCATTGAGAATAAGGTCTTTGGGGCCTTTAACACAAATATTATTAGCAGCTTCCTATGAACGAAACAAACTACACAGTATGTTCTGAAGGTCAATATTACTCCACAATGTATTTTTTTTTTTGCTTTGCAAATCAATACGCAACAAAATCCTGTTCTTACAGCCTTTATAAAACAGACAGTAACCCCCCCCCCCCCCGGAGAAACGGAATTCTGTCAGGGTCCTGTTTTGTTCCTTTGTTTTTTTGTAAGGGCACTGGTCCTCTCTCATTGTTAAGGAAGGTTCAAAGAACAAAACTTTATTGCTACTTTCTAACAGTCAAACACTGGGGAGTGTAGGAGGACCATATGGTGCTCCTTTCCTATAGGGATAAAAAGCAATGCAGACTGATACCTGTATAAATCAGAAAGTAAAATGGCTGAAGGAATGGAGAAGGCCTGAGCAACCATACCGTGCTTAAAAAACTTTGATACATGGACTGGCCCTGCTCATCAGCATTTCATTTCCATAACATTTTACCTAATATACAATATAAATATGCTGAGATACCTGTTATTAATAAACCCTCTGAAATTGAGTTGAATATGTATTGTATTGTAAGCAGCTTATTTCTTGTTATGCAGCCAGACTGAGCATTACGTCCTGCATGCTCCTGAGGACGCCAGTGTTTATGGCGAAACGCGTCGAGTGATGGAGTGCTTACTCCCATGCAGATTGTGTTTTTGATTTTAATATGTGTTTAGTCTCTGTGGCTTGGTGATAATCTTGGGGTGGGTTCGCTCTAATCTAGTAGTGCTCCCAGCATTGATTTTGCGCCTCAACCTTTCATCTACCTAATGAAATTTCACTTGCAATTCGTCCTATTGGGAACTCTCTCTATAGCAGCTTCTTTCTGTCCTATTGAGCGGACCCACGAAGACTCGTTTCTTCACTTTGATAGGAGTTGACAGAATTTAGGTTGTTTGTCTGCTTGTATCCCATATGAGAGACTTATCTAGGTGCACCTAGTACCCTATGTGGTGTTTATTACGCGGATTGGAGCCACAGAGACTTTTTATCTATTCCTTGGTTTTCCATTATGTTGTTCTGTTTGCTAGTTTCCAATAAAAGTTACATTTTATTTACTATCTCAGTCATTCTATACATTTACACATAAGATCAGAAATGTTGCAGGATATCACACTTTGTTGGAGCCGATGAAAGGAATTTGTTGGTAAGAATGTAGCGATTACATTGGTGATTTTTAAAAGTGACATTGTTATGTGTTTTGCAGTTGATGATTCCAACTTTTAGAGCCCAATTCCAATCCTGACGCTAACATGGAGACAGTACGCAAGAAAATCTGGGCGTGCAGATTTTCTCTTACCGTCTCGATGTTAACGTCGTATGCCGAGGAAGGTGCTATCTTAGCACCTCGCCAGTGAACACAGCGCTAAGCTCCCTGATACCAGCATTAGCACTTTCGCATTGTCATGAGTATCAGCTTGTGGAGTCAATAGGACTCCATGGAGGCTTGTGCTTCCGGGCCACAAGATAACACACTGCTGCAGAGTGAGACTAGGAACTATTTGTTCCCAGTCTTATTCTGCATCCCGGCGAGAAGAAGCGGCAGATCAGGTCGCCCTTTTCGACGCGGGATGAGAGGTGAGTATGGGATATAATGGAGGTAGGGGGGTTTAGAGCGTGTTAAATGATTTTGCATTTGCAGAATCATTTCACACCAGCTTTTAAGAGTTATTAAAATTCTTTATTTCACGTTCCGACTGTAATTTGCACCAGCACTTTGTAATACCTCACTTATCGAGACGGTAAAAATAGATTGCGCTCCCCATGTTAAGTATAGGAGACGCAAAGTACAGTAAGCTCATAAACTGTGAGGTGTAAAGTGATTTCATCCCAGTATCCTAACTATCGGGTAACGATGCCAGATGTTAAAATTGCTTATGCTAGCGCTAACGCTTACATATAGAAACAATACAAGGGCACCAACTATGGAATAGAGCCCTTAGTATTTTATTTTAGAACCAAATAGTCTGTAAAAACTTTAGTAAATTAGCTCATGTCATATCTCTATTTTTGTGTGGCACTATAGCAATATGTAAATACCTATGTACAGTGGCAAGAAAAAGTATGTGAACCCTTTGGGATTATGTGGAGTTTTGCATGAATTGGTCATAAAATGTGCTCTGATCTTCATCTAAGTCACAACAATTTGAAAAACACAGTCCGCTTAAAATAATACAACATAAACATTATATGTTTTCATGTTTTTATTGAACAGAACATGTAAACATTCACAGTGCAGGGTGGAAAAAGTATGTGAACCTTTGGACTTAATAACTTGTTGACCCTCCTTTGGCAGCAATAACCTCAAAAAAACGTTTCCTGTAGTTGCAGATCAGACCTGCACAACGATCTGGAGTAATTTTGGACCACTCCTCTTCAAAAAACTGTTTCAGTGTAGCAATATTTTTGGGATGTCTGGTGTGAATCGCTCTCTTAAGGTCATGCCACAGCATTTCAATCGGGTTGAGGTCAGGACTCTGACTGGGCCACTCCAGAAGGCGTATTTGTTTTGTTGAAGCCATTCTTTTGTTGAATTACTGAAATGCTTTGGATCATTGTCCTGTTGCATCAACCATCCTCTGCGGAGCTTCAATTGGCAGACAGATGGTCTTACATTTTCCTGCAAAATGTCTTGATAAACTCTGGAATTCATTTTTCCATCAATGACAACAATCCGTCCAGGCCCTGAGGCAGCAAAGCAGCCCCAAACCATGATGCTCCCTCCGCCATGTTTTACAGTGGGGATGAGGTTTTGATGTTGGTGTGCTGTGCCTTTTTTCCTCCACACATAGTGTTGTGTGTTTTTTCCAAACAACTCAATTTTGGTTTCATCTGTCCACAGAATATTTTGCCAGTAGTGCTGTGGAACATCCAGGTGCTCTTTTGCAAACGTCAAACGTGCTGCAATATTCTTTTTGGACAGCAATGGCTTCCTCCGTGGTGTCCTCCCATGTACTCCATTCTTGTTTAATGTTTTCCTTATTGTAGACGTGTCAACAAAAATGTTAGCATGTGCCAGAGATTTCTGGAAGTCTTTAGCTGACACTCTATTATTATTCTTTATTTATAAAGCGCCAGCATATTCCGCAGCACTCTAGGATTCTTCTTTACCTCATTAAGCATTCTGCGCTGTGCTCTTGCAGTCATCTTTACAGGACGACCACGCCTAGGGAGAGTAGCAACAGTGCTGAACGTTCTCCATTTGTAGACAGTCTGTCTTACCGTGGACACATGAACATCAAGGCTTTTGGAGATACTTTTGTAACCCTTTCCAGCTTCATGCAAGTCAACAATTCTTGATCGTAGGTCTTCTGAGAGCTCTTTTCTGCGAGGCATGGTTCACATCAGGCAGTGCTTCTTGAAACCAGTAAACCCGAAACTGGTGTGTGTTTTTAAATGGCAGGACAGCTTTCAGCAACACATCCAATAATATCACACTGATTGGACACAAGGTTGGCTCACTCCTGGCTCCAATTAGCTCTTGGAGAAGTCATTAGGCTAGGGGTTCACATACTTTCCCCCCCCCTGCACTGTGATTGTTTACATGTTCTGTTCAATAAACACATGAAAACATATAATGTTTGTGTTGTATTATTTTAAGCAGACTGTGTTTTTCAAATTGTTGTGACTTAGATGAAGATCAGAGCACATTTTATGACCAATTCATGCAAAACTCCACATAGAAACATAGAAAATGTCGGCAGATAAGAACCTTTCGGCCCATCTAGTCTGCCCAATTACATGGATACTTTACCTGGATTTATCTTTTGTTTAGGATAGCCATATGCCTATCCCATGCCTGCTTAAATTCAGACAACATCCCAAAGGGTTCACATACTTTTTCTTGCCACTGTATATGTGACTTCAGTAATAACAGACATGGGGCACAGCAGTACATACCTACATATAAGAGGTTCGTTGCAATTTTTTGCCAATTTGTCTATTGCAAAAAAAAAGGTGAATTGACAGCAAAATGCAGTGCAATTCGCTGCAATTTGGCAGCACTAATATTGCCCCATAGAAGACTAATGTGTCTTCTATTCACAGAATGCTGAAATGCACCGAAATTCTGACGAAATGCTCTGATTTTCGGTGTTATAGTTTGACAGGTTTAAACAGGCGATTCCCATAGAATTCAATGTAAAAACGTAAAATCTTTTTTTTAAAAAGTTGTTAAAGACTGTAGTTTCTTTTTATTTCCAGCAAAATACCCTTTTATTTTTTATAACACCTTTTTGTATCTTTTGTATTTTTAAGATAACAGATTTTTTTTTTTTTTAAAGGACTTTTTTATTATTTGGACACATTTTTACAGATTTTTCCTTCTATTAGAACAGAGACTGCTTCCTTTATTCAGTCCGGTCGAGTTTGATGTTGCCAATTTAACGGCTTTCGCCAACGTCCGATAGCTGCTCCAGCGACTCCAATTTCAGCAAAATAAGGAGATCATTCGCTAAATAGTGAATTCACCATATTTTTGGCAAAATGGGATTGCTGATATTGGACAAAATAGGCCAAGACGCAAAGCACTGAAATTGCACGCAATTTTGGTGCTTTGTGAATAGATCCTATATTGACATCTCACTGACAGCCAATGCGCCTGTCAGGAAATTAGTAAATAGACTGCTGCATCTTTGTGTCAATGTTTTACATTGAAACACTGATGTGTTGACCACTGTACTCAACCGTCAGGAGACAAGCTGAGCAAAGCTTTCATTTCACATTGACTGCACACAGTTCTGCCTGTCTGCCCCACCATCTTTACACATCACTAGGCTCTGCAAAGATGGGTTCTATTTTTTTCTGGTGTATATGAGACTGAAATGAATAGTGTAATATGAGAAGGAGATTAAATGTCAGCAAACAACTTGAAAATAAAATTTACAAAATGTGCAAAAAGATACTTTTTTGCTTTTGCTTAACCCAGGAAAAAAAATCAGTAATAGAAGCAGGCTCCACATGCGCTAATTGTCTGTTTAGAACCGATAATAGGGAGTCGCTAAGGGAAGGGTTAGCACCTCATTTCCCCATTTGTGGTTCCGTATTATCAGATTATTTGGAATATGGTCAATGGTTGTTGAAGTGCTGGTGAGATATGTTGTTTAAATGTTACCTAAATGTTACTGTTACACTGCACCTTGGACTATAGGGTACAGTATAACGCAAATTACACAAACATTTGCTTGAGGTGTATTTAATGTACCCATAAGTTTTCTTAATGTTGTTTTGTTGCAGAATTTGGTATTCTTATAGGTGTTGTACAAAGCTTATACAATTATTCAAGTTACGCTATTCAGTGTTAAGGGGTCACTACAAACAAAAAATGACAGGCACCATTACATTCCTATCGCTAATGTTAGAGCTAACTTGAGTGAGCGTTAACGTTAGCCGTGGTGGCCCTAGCGCGGGCGCACCATATTACAATACAAACGCTAAAGGGTTAAAAAAACCTTTAACGACTGAATCTTGCGCTTTTCAGCACGAGGTTACTGTACTTTACTCTCCCTATGCTTAACATGGGGAGCGCAAAGTGTTAATTAGTGTTAGTGTTACAATATACTAACGCTAATTACCGTCCGGCTGCGGTTAGCAAAAAGTTAACCACAGCCTGGACTTTGTGCAAATGGATTCCGCTGCTGCAGAATCCGTTGGCACCAGCCAGAAACCCCCCAAAATGAATCAGATACTCACCTCCTATCCCACGATGAGGACCGCGGCTCCAACCGCCTCCTCTGTCTGCCGGGAGCAGGGAGAGACTGGGGGAAAAAAGTCCCCCAGTCTCTCTCTGTGGATCACTACGCTGACCTGTCGAATTTGACGAGGTGAGGTTCCGGCAAGTCATGTGTCTGGCAGCGTCTGCCTCAATGGAGTCCTATGGACTCCATCGAGTGGATGCTCGCGGCGGCGCTTAGCTCTGCCCATGCATCCCGGGGCTTAACGCCCGATTACAATGCAGGCAGCATTTCTGGCGCCTGCATCGTAATATCACGCTGAAACAGGGATGCAAAGGAGAAACCTGCAGGCACAGATTTTTCTCCTTTGCGTTCCCGTTTTAGCGCGATGAATGTAATGGTGCCCGACATGTATTATTTGTTTGTTTTGCTGCTGATATCATACATACAATCAGGTCCAGAAATATTGGGACATTGACACAATTCTAACATCTTTGGCTCTATACACCACCACAATGGAGTTGGAATCCTATCTCCATCGCACATAAATCACCTCCCTGCAAGCCCAGCAACCTCATCCCCATAATCCCTCAGCGCCTGTCCTCTTTCTCCTGCGCCCTCTGGAACGCTCGCTCTGTGTGCAACAAACTCACAGCAATCCATGACCTCTTCCTTTCAAACTCCTTCAACCTCCTAGCTTTAACTGAAACCTGGATAACTCCCTCTGACACGGCCTCCGTTGCTGCTCTCTCACATGGCGGTCTACACTTCAGTCATACCCCCAGACCGGGTGAGAGAAATGGTGGCGGGGTCGGAATCCTGCTCTCTCCCACCTGCACCTACCAGCATCTCCCTCCACCCCCATCCCTCTCCTTCTCCTCCTTCGAGACACACTGCATCCGCCTGTTCTCTCCTCTGGCCCTCAGGGTGGCAGTCATCTACCGCCCACCGGGACCAACCTCCCAGTTCTTTGACCACTTTGCTACCTGGCTCTCTCACTTTCTGTCTTCTAATCTTCCATGCCTAGTTCTCGGGGACTTCAACATTCCCATTGACGATCCTTCCGCCCCTGCTGCCTCCAAACTTCTTTCACTCACGTCCTCCCTTGGACTCACACAATCCTCCCTCCTCCCTACCCACCGCGATGGTCACGCTATTGACCTTGTCTTTTCCAACCTCTGCTCCATTTCTGAGTTCAACTGTCGCCCTTTCCCCATCTCTGACCACCACCTTCTCTCTTTCAACCTATCTGGACTTCCTAAACACCCTGCTCCCCCACCCCGCACACACACTCGCAGGAATCTAGGCTGTGGACCCCCATCAATTCTCCAACCTACTTCACCACCTCCCTCATACCTCATCCTTCACCTGCCCTGATGCTGCCACTAATCACTACAACACTACGCTTATCTCTGCTCTAGACACTCTTGCTCCTCTTCGACTCTGTAAGGCCCCACGCCGCCAGCTTCAGCCCTGGCACACCCTCCAGACTCGCTACCTGCAAAGATGCTCCCGCACCGCAGAGCGTGCCTGGAGGAAATCCCGCTCTGAAGCTGATTTTGTTCACTTCAAGTTTATTCTCCGGTCATACACCTCTGCCCTCCACTTGGCCAAACAATCCTTCTTCTCATCTCTTATATCTACGCTGTCCTCCAACCCTAAACGGCTCTGGTCCACCTTCAACACCCTCCTCTACCCACCTGCACCTCCCCCTCAGCTGCCTTCAGCGCTCAAGAGCTGGCAGACTACTTCCTCAGTAAAACTTTAACTATCAGAAGCAACATCCCAACACAAGATAGTTATCTGCCACCTCCACTCCACAGGTCCATCTGCCACCCTCTGCCGCTTCCTCCCAACCACTGAGGAGGAAGTCAATTCCTTATTGTCCTCCTCACATCTCACCACGTGCCCGCTCGACCCCATTCCCTCACATCTAATTCCTCCCCTCTCCTCCTCCCTCACCCCTGCTCTCACACACATCTTCAACCTATCTCTCTCCACTGGCTCCTTTCCATCCGCCTTCAAACACGCGCTAGTTACCCCTTTACTAAAGAAACCATCCCTAGATCCCAACTCTCCATCCAACTACCGTCCTGTATCCCTGCTTCCCTTTACCTCTAAGCTCTTAGAAAAACTAGTCTTCAACCGCCTCTCCCTCTTCCTGTCCTCCAATTCCCTACTTGACCCCCTGCAATCTGGCTTCCGTCCCCTACACTCAACTGAAACTGCCCTCACCAAAGTCACCAACGACCTCCTAACTGCTAAAAAACACGGCCACTATTCTATTCTCATCCTGCTTGACCTCTCGGCTGCTTTTGACACTGTTGACCACCCCCTCCTTCTACAGACCCTCAACTCTCTGGGTCTCGGTGACACTGCACTTGCTTGGATTGACTCCTATTTATCCAACAGGTCCTTCTGTGTGTCCTTTGCTGGTAACTCCTCCTCCTCATTGCCTCTATCTGTTGGTGTACCTCAAGGCTCTGTCCTTGGTCCTCTGCTCTTTTCCATCTACACCTCCTCCCTGGGCAAAATCATCAACAGCTTTGGCTTTAATTACCACCTCTACGCTGATGACACTCAGATCTACCTCTCTACCCCTGATCTCTCTCCCCCTGTCCTTTCCAAAGTCAGTGACTGTTTATCTGGCATCTCCTCCTGGATGGCCTCCCACCACCTAAAGATCAACATGTCAAAGACTGAGCTCCTACTTATTCCTCCCTCTAATGCCGCCCACCTCCTGACTTCTCGATCACGGTGGAGGGTATCACCATCTCCCCATCAAACCAAGTTCGCTGTCTTGGAGTTACACTTGACTCTGCTCTTTCCTTCATCCCCCACATCAAGTCTCTTTCCTCCTCCTGCCGATACCAACTGCGTAATATTTACAGAATTCGGCCATTTCTTACCGCTGTCGCCACAAAACAACTCATACACGCCCTGGTAATCTCCCGACTCGACTATTGCAATAATCTCTTATCTGGCCTCCCTCTGTCCCACCTCTCCCCCCTACAATCCATCCTGAACGCCTCCGCCAGGCTAATTCACCTCACCCGCCGCTCTGTCTCTGCCGCTCCCCTCTGCGAGTCCCTTCACTGGCTCCCCATCCACTGCAGAATTAAGTTCAAAATCCTTATCCTTACCTACAAAAGCCTCACTAACTCAGCTCCCCACTACCTGTCCTCACTAATCACCAAATACACCCCAGCCCGCTCCCTAAGGTCAAACAGTGACCTGCGCCTAGCTTCTCCCCGCATCACCTCTTCCCATGATAGACTGCAGGATTTCTCACGCGCAGCCCCCACTCTCTGGAACGCTCTCCCTCGTACTGTCAGACTTTCCCCTAACTTCTCTTCCTTCAAACGCTCCCTGAAAACATTCCTATTTAGGGAGGCCTACCACCCAACTCACTGACGCAACCATCAATCACTCTCACCTTACAGTCCTCTCCTCCTGTTTCCAACCCCAACCCTCCCAGATTGTGAGTTCCTACGGGAATAGGGCCCTCATCTCCTCCTGTACTGTTTGTCAAATGTTGTTCAATGTATTGTAACCCTGTCTATACTGTGCTTATTGTACAGCGCTGCGGAATATGCTGGCGCTTTATAAATAAAGAATAATAATAATAATAATAATAATGAAACAAACACAATGTGCTTTAACTGCAGACTGTCAGCTTTAATTTGAGGGTATGTACATCCAACTCAGGTGAACGGTGTAGGACTTACAGCAGTTTGCAGATGTGCCTCCCACTTGTTAAGGGACCAAAGGTAACGGGACAGAATAATCATCATAAATCAAACTTTCCCTTCTTAATACTTGGTTGCAAATCCTTTGCAGTCAATCACAGCCTGAAGTCTGGAACGCATAGACATCACCAGATGCTGAGTTTCATCCCTGATGATGCTCTGCCAGGCCTCTACTGCAACTGTCTTCAGTTCCTGTTTCTTCTTGGGGCATTTTCCCTTCAGTTTTGTCTTCAGCAAGTGAATTGCATGCTCAATGGGATTCAGGTCAGGTGATTGACTTGGCCATTGTATAACATTCCACTTCTGTCCCTTCAAAAACTCTTTGGTTGCTTTTGCAGTATGCTTTGGGTCATTGTCCATCTGCACTGTGAAGCGCCGTCCAATGAGTTCTGCAGCATTTGGCTGAATGTGAGCAGATAATATTGCCCGAAACACATCAGAATTCATCCTGCTGCTTTTGTCAGCAGTCACATCATCAATAAATACAAGAGAACCAGTTCCATTGGCGGCCATACATGCACACGCTATGACACTACCACCACTAAGCTTCACTGATGAGGTGGTATGCTTAGGATCATGAGCAGTTCCTTTCCTTCTCCATACTCTTCTCTTCCCATCACTCTGGTACAAGTTGATCTTGGTCTCATCTGTCCATAGGATCTTGTTCCAGAACTGTGAAGGCTTTGTTAGGTGTTGTTTGGCAAACTCTAATCTGGCCTTCCTGTTTTTGAGGCTCACCAATGGTTTACATCTTGTGGTGAACCGTCTGTATTCACTCTGGTGAAGTCTTCTCTTGATTGTTGACTTTGACACACATACACCTACCTCCTGGAGAGTGTTCTTGATCTGGCCAACTGTTGTGAAGGGTGTTTTCTTCACCAGGCAAAGAATTCTTCGGTCATCCACCACAGTTGTTTTCCGTGGTCTCCCGGGTCTTTTGGTGTTGCTGAGCTCACTGGTGCATTCCTTCTTTTTGAGAATGTTCCAAACAGTTGTTTTGGCTTTGCCTAATGTTCTTGCTATCTCTCTGATGGGTTTGTTTTGTTTCTTCAGCCTAATGATGGCTTGCTTCACTGATAGTGACAGCTCTTTGGATCTCATCTTGAGAGTTGACAGCAACAGATTCCAAATGCAAATAGCACACTTGAAATGAACTCTGGGCCTTTTATCTGCACATTGTAATTGGGGTAATGAGGGAATATCACACACCTGTCCATGGAACAGCTGAGAAGCCAATTGTCCCATTACCTTTGGTCCCTTAACAAGTGGGAGGCACATCTGCAAACTGCTGTAAGTCCTACACCGTTCACCTGAGTTGGATGTACATACCCTCAAATTAAAGCTGACAGTCTGCAGTTAAAGCACATTGTGTTTGTTTCATTCCAACTCCATTGTGGTGGTGTATAGAGCCAAAGATGTTAGAATTGTGTTGATGTCCCAATATTTCTGAAGCTGACTGTATACTTTGGACTATATTACAAAGTTGGTGCTAACTTAACCAGAGCTGTTGTAAACTTACCAGAGCCATTATAGCCTATGGCAGTGTTTCCAAAATCTGTCCTCAGGATCCTCTGACACGCCATTTTTCCGGATATCTGAAGCACAGCGCAGGTGATATGATTTTCTGCTCAGTGATTGCAGGATTCAGTCTGTATTTCCCCAAGTGATCTGCAAAATCTGGTCTGGTTGAGGGTCCCGAGCACAGGTTTGGGAAACACTGGTCTATGGGGTTGTTAAGCTCTGGTTATGTTAGCACCAACTTTGTAATATTGCCCTTTGTTTTTCTCATGCATGATTAGTTAAGAAAATATTTTACTCTATATGTGTCACAGTGTGCATCCATTTTGTGATAGTTTGTGTTGTAAACTGCACCCTCTCACGGTATCTTTACATCTTCCCCACTGCGAGACATTGAGCATAGAATGGATTGAATAGGTCCGATCTCCAAAAATCAGAAGAATTACAATGTGTGGGATGTATGTAAAGAACATCACCAGAGGATAAACTAAAGTTTTTTAAGTCAACTGTCATATCATTCAGCTGCCATCTCTTATCTCGGGTAACATAGGCAGCACAATAGACCCTTTGCAGCCTTTTCTAAACATCCCCTCCACCACTTATAGAATCTTCACTATAGTTTAATCCTGTGTAGAGGACAACAGTAAAGTGAAATGTGTGCTAAGATTTTGGTAAATTTTGCATCATGGGAAAAATCCTCAATTTAAGCAGGAGGTAAAAATCTAACTTTATATTTCTTTTTTTACATCCAATTACTTCAATCAAAGAAAAAAGCAGCATCTGTTTTATAATGTGCTGGTTTTTATAATGCACAAGTAATCTAGTTAGAGCTTGTGTTTGTGGTCGTGTTCCTTTAATAAAATCCTGTCTGCTGCTTGAGAACTCTGTTCGTCATGAAAGGGTTAAGATATAAATTATAGGAAAAAAAACCTCGTATTGCCAAAATAATCTGTATTGCAGCAAGGCAGAGTGGTATTTGTATAGTCATTAATTTATTGTGACTAGTTACCTGAGACTTGAATAGGCTGTCAAGGCTTTTATAACTAATGAGAATAAACTGACAAACATTTCTAACAAGGAGGCGTTTGAAGGGTCATAAATTATACTACATTGAGCCACATAGCACTATAAGAAAATCCAGATGAGACCCAGTGTAATCGTGGAGGGAGACTACGAACTACTTGTTCCCAGTCTCATTCTGCCCCTAGCGAGAAGAAGCAGTGGATCGGGCCACCCTTTACACCGTGGAAAGAGAGGTGAGTATGGGATTTAATGGAGGGGGGTGTTGGAGCGTGTTAAATGATTTTGCATTTGCAGAATCATGGAATACCAACTTTTAGGCTGGGGTCAGACGAGCGTAGTGTTCACGTCCGTGATTGCGCCTAAAAGTACGTCCGTGATAGCATGAAAGTAAGTCCATTGGAGCCTGACACATGAAGTACGTCCGCACTGAACTGCGGACGCACAACGGCCGCGGCAAACGGACGCAGGTTAGGCAAGAACGTAATACTGCTAGAACGGACGTGCGGAGTGCGCCACGTCCGCAACGTCTGCATAGCTTTGTGTGTGAGTGATGGAGCAAGGTCAGACGGACTGCATTTATACGTCCAGCATTTTTGACGGACAGAATGTTTTTCATTGTAATTTATTTTCCCCTCCTACATCCGTCAAAAAATAACTTCAGTGAAAAAACGGACTGTGTGACCACTACTGCGTCATCCGTACTGACGATTTCCGTACTGTACGCACGTACAGTCCGTAGAAATCACGCTCGTCTGACCCCAGCCTTAGGAGGTGTTAAAATTTCTCAATTTGCATCCATATGGTAAATTGCGCCTGCACTTTGTAATAACTCACTTGTCAAGACGCTAAAAAATGATTTCGCCCCCCATGTTAAGTATAGGAGATGCTGTGTACAGGAAGCTTGCGCAAGCTGCGAGGTGCAAAACCTTTTCGGTATATTGATGCCAGACGTTAAACTTACTAATGCTAGAGCTAACGATTACATATTGAGACACTACCAGGGTCATTCAAAGAGAATTGAAAAGTCACCGCACGTTCGGTGACTTTTTGTTCTCTTCAATTCGGTGCGATTTGCCGATCCCATTTTGGTGACCCTGCGGTGTATTCAGCAAGCACCACAGGGCCGTCGTAGTGCAGGGAAAAGCCGCCGAAAACCGTCCGAACACTCACAGCGAAACCCAGGCGAATGCACACCAAAACCATCTGGATTAACCCCGTCGAACACGCCGGAGAAACCCGAGCAGCCGCTGATCACAGCACAGAGCAGTCGCCGTTAAAAGCCGACACACAGACGAATGGAGTGAAAAAAAAAAATACGTTTCGCTTCAATGATTGAAAAGTGAAACGCTGTTTGCAAAGAAACTACAGAACGAAAATGTCTGAAATTTACATATGAGATCCAATGAATGATAATAAAAAAGGGCTGTTACAGAAAAAGGAAAAAACGATAAAAAAAACTGAATTTGTTTCGCAAAAAATATCCTGAAAAATGCCTAAAATATCCTAACAAATGTAAAAATAAAGAAACTTTTTACTGCAGAATTTTATAATAAACGGTTTATTAGATATTGAATTAAAACGGGAATATTTTTAACATTGAAGCCTATGGGATTCGCCTGAATAAACCTGTCGAATGAAACCATTGAATGACAGGGCATTTTGGCAAGCTTTCTCAACTGTTTTGTGTTCTCTGAATAGACAAAGCATTGCTTCTCTATGGGGATTTCACTGCTCTCAAACAGGCACCGAGCAGACACCGTATGTGCAGGCAATTCGCCAACAATTGGCGAACTGCCTGCTCTCTGAATAGCCGAATGGCCAGGAAAGGTAACCGTACTGAATTTCACTGTTCGGTTACCTTTCGGCAGCAATTCAGATCTCTTTGAATAACCCTGTACATTAGCGCAACTATGGAATAGAGCCCAGAGCAGGGTGTTGCATGCCCTATACTGCACGTACAGTGGCAAGAAAAAGTATGTGAACCCTTTGGGATTACGTGGAGTTTTGCATGAATTGGTCATAAAATGTGCTCTGATCTTCATCTAAGTCACAACAATTTGAAAAACACAGCCTGCTTAAAATAATACAACACAAACATTATATGTTTTCATGTGTTTATTGAACATAACATGTAAATATACACAGTGCAGGGTGGAAAAGGTATGTGAACCCCTAGCCTAATGACTTCTCCAAGAGCTAATTGGAGCCAGGAGTGAGCCAACCTTGAGTCCAATCAGTGTGATATTAATGGATGTGTTGCTGAAAGCTGTCCTGCCATTTAAAAACACACACCAGTTTCGGGTTTACTGGTTTCAAGAAGCACTGCCTGATGTGAACCATGTCTCGCAGAAAAGAGCTCTCAGAAGACCTACGATCAAGAATCGTTGACTTGCATGAAGCTGGAAAGGGTTACAAAAGTAACTCCAAAAGCCTTGATGTTCATGTGTCCACGGTAAGACAGGCTGTCTGCAAATGGAGAAAGTTCAGCACTGTTGCTACTCTCCCTAGGCATGGTCGTCCTGTAAAGATGACTGCAAGAGCACAGCGCAGAATGCTTAATGAGGTAAAGAAGAATCCTAGAGTGTCAGCTAAAGACTTCCAGAAATCTCTGGCACATGCTAACATTTTTGTTGACACATCTACAATAAGGAAAACATTAAACAAGAATGGAGTACATGGGAGGACACCACGGAGGAAGCCATTGCTGTCCAAAAAGAATATTGCAGCACGCTTGAAGTTTGCAAAAGAGCACCTGGATGTTCCACAGCACTACTGGCAAAATATTCTGTGGACAGATGAAACCAAAATTGAGTTGTTTGGAAAAAACACACAACACTATGTGTGGAGAAAAAAAGGCACAGCACACCAACATCAAAACCTCATCCCCACTGTAAAACATGGCGGAGGGAGCATCATGGTTTGGGGCTGCTTTGCTGCCTCAGGGCCTGGACGGATTGTTGTCATTGATGGAAAAATGAATTCCAGAGTTTATCAAGACATTTTGCAGGAAAACGTAAGACCATCTGTCCGCCAACTGGAGCTCCGCAGAGGATGGGTGATGCAACAGGACAATGACAGAAGCATACAAGTAATTCAACAAAAGAATGGCTTCAACAAAACAAAATACGCCTTCTGGAGTGGCCCAGTCAGAGTCCTGACCTCAACCCGATTGAAATGATGTGGCATGACCTTAAGAGAGCGATTCACACCAGACAGCCCAAGAATATTGCTACACTGAAACAGTTTTTTGAAGAGGAGTGGTCCAAAATTACTCCAGATCGTTGTGCAGGTCTGATCTGCAACTACAGGAAACGTTTGGTTGAGGTTATTGCTGCCAAAGGAGGGTCAACCAGTTATTAAGTCCAAAGGTTCACATAATTTTTCCACCCTGCACTGTGAATGTTTACATGTTCTGTTCAATAAACACATGAAAACATATAATGTTTGTGTTGTATTATTTTAAGCAGACTGTGTTTTTCAAATTTTTGTGACTTAGATGAAGATCAGAGCACATTTTATGACCAATTCATGCAAAACTCCACGTAATCCCAAAGGGTTCACATACTTTTTCTTGCCACTGTAGGTATCCAGATAAAGAATGGTGCTCACCGGCAACAGAGTGGCCAGCTCAGTGGTATAACGAAAGATGATGACGAGAATAGACTCTCCAATCCACTGTGACTTTATTGAAGAATCACACTAGTGGTTTACTTTACAGCAATGTTTCAGCTGTCTAGAACCATTTCACGACTGGAGTCCCTGGACTCCTCATCACCTTTCTATATTAACCCAGGACATACTTTGAAACGAGAGAAATCTCAATGTATCCTTCCTGGTAAAATACTTTGCACATAAATAAATAAATTAATTAAATACAGTGCCTTAGAGATGTACAGCCTGTTAAAGTGTCACAGGGTCTGGATTGATACAGACCAACCTGATACTGCGAAATTGTATCAACTGATCATTCCCCAAATCGCCTATTTCCATATGTATGTGTGAATAACTGTACCCAAATAAAAGTATGGTGGTGGGCTTAATTATTTAAATTACCTGTATCTTTCTGCAGCATTTGTATGTTAGAATGCATTTGCAAAACGAATGGTTTTATATCTGCATGATTGGCGAGATGTTAATATAACCATTCAACATAATGCTAAACGCTTCTGTTCACTGACAATTGAAAGTTTGTACCCAAATTATATTTGCTGAACACCACACTTTCAAGGACAGATTGTAAATCTCACTCTCTTTTTTTTTTTTTTTGTATTTTTATTTTTTTTGTCAAATATCGAGGGAGAACTCCAAGATGAAATCTTAAGAATTAAGGAGCGAATGAGTGGATAACGTTGGCAGAATATATTGTACATCTGCGAAAGAATATATGTTTTCAATTAATGAATTATGTATGCTCCTTTGGCTTACAAACCCCTGTGTTTCTCACCGAGCCGATACATTCAATGTAATTTAAAACTGGAATAAGGAGGTAATTGAAAGGACACTAGCATTTGTCTCATCTTAAGCCAAAGATTTTGCGTCATTAATATTAATGCGCACATCCTGTAAATAGTACATAAGACGTATTTAACATATGTATTAGCAACATTTATAAAAAGCTGATGCATTAAGCTATTTTCTCGAAATACTTTTTCTAATAATACATTCTTTTGTTTGAAGCAGAGAAATGTCATTAAAGCTATGGTTTGCTAGACAATTACTTTGTCAAACCTCAACAAATTGCATAATAAATGGTACGGATGCATCAAACATGAAGAGGAAGAAGGTATAACAAGTTATATATTTCCATCTCGCTTGCTTCTTTTCATTTAAACTGAGCAGCAGCTATTGTCCCTAACAAACGTTCTATTTTCTTCCTCCGGCTGCCAAATAAAGAGTGTACACATTTATCCATCAAACTAAAGAGGAATAATTGAAACACTTAATATACATAGTGACAACTAATCTTTGAATGGCGCCATCATTTACGATTATTTATTATTTATGTTTGGACACATGAAGCTATCATATTTTATATTATGCTTGTATATATTTAAGCTCACGGTTTATTTTATTACTGTTTACTGACGCATTTATAATCAGATTGCTACAGAATTAAATAAGTAATGATAACGTGTTGGAATTTGTTGTACTTCTCACGTTGACACATTTGTTAGTAGATAACGTGTCACTTTGTTCTTTTTGCTTTGGATCTTTGTCATTTCTGATCAATCAGTTGTATAAACTGTCAATATAACAGTCCGCCGGATTGCAATGAGCTGATTTGGGGGCTATATTGCTCTATAACGCTTTTTTCTTGTCAAAGAGTTTATATTTATGTTCTGTTTTAGAGTTGTAAATAAAATGCCCAATTCCTGTATGAGCTTGATGGTTTAACGATTGCAGGCTGATATAGGCTGAGTATAGTTTAACCTCAACGGGACTATATACCTTCATATTTCACCATTCTGGCAATTTAATAAGCTAAGCTGTTCATAACAAGTTTTTTTTTAAATAAAACTGCTCTTCAAAAGTCTAACTAAAAACTTTGAAAACACTTTCCTTTGTCTTTTTGCAAAATGGAAAAATCATTGTTCAAGACCCAACATCAATGGCTTCCCAACAGATTTGAAATTAATATAAATATAAATCAAAAACAGCAATTAAGTGCAAAAAATATTGTCTTGTCTTAGAACTAAGTATGTAAATAATTTCTGACGACCATTGTGATAAGAGATATGAGTATCAAGGTTATTCAAAGAGCTCCGAATTGCTGGAGAAAGGTAACCGAACGCTGAAATTCAGCGAACGGTTACCTTTCCTGGCCATTCGGCTATTCAGAGAGCAGGCAGTTCGCCAGGATGGTGCCTGTTCGGTGCCTGTTCGAGGGCAGTGAATCCCCATAGAGAAGAAATGCTTCGGCTATTCAGAGAAGAAAACCCAGCAGTGAAAAGTTGCCGAAATGCCCTGCCATTCGGTGGTTTCATTCGACAGGTTTATTCAGGCGAATCCTATAGGCTTCAATGTTAAAAATATTCCTGTTTTAACTCAATATCTAATAAACCATTCATTATAATATTCTGCAGTAAAAAGTCTCTTTATTGTTAGATTTTTTAGGACCTTTTAGGCTTTTTTGGGATTTTTTTGCAAACTTTTTTCCGGTTTTTTTTATCGTTTTTTCTTTTTTCTGTAACAGCCCTTTTTATTATCATTCCTAGGACCTCATATGTAAATTTCAGACATTTTCGCTCAGTAGTTTGTTTGCAAACAGCGTTTCACTTTTCAAACATTCAAGCGTACTGTTTTTTTTTCTTCACTACAGTCGTCTGCAGTGTCGGCTTTTTCCGGCAGCTGCTCTGCCCTCTAATCGCCTCCTGCTCAGGTTTCTCCGGCGTCTTCGGCGGGTTAATCCAGATGTTTTTGTGGGTTTCTGTGTGCGTTCGCCCTCGTTTTACGGTGAGTTTTCGGCAGCTTTTTCCTGCATTACGGCGGCCCTGTGGTGCTTGCTGAATACACCGCAGGGTCGCCGAAATGGGATCGCCGAATTGCACCGAATTGAAGAGACTGAAAAGTCACCGAACGCGCAGTGACTTTTTGATTCTTTTTGAATAACGCTGTATGTTCACAGAATAACTTAGAATTCTTTTTTAGAGCAGGGGGACTCAACCTCGGCCCACCAGATGTTGTGGAGCTACATTTCTCCATGGCTCCGTCAGCCTGATGAATGGTCATCATGGGAGAGGTATTATGGGAGATGTAGTTCTAAAACTTCTGGAGGGTCAAGGTTGAGCACTCCTGTTTTAGAGCAATAAAATAGAATAGCCATTTCTGTTGGGTTGCTCTATATGTACTTTGATCTCTTTAAAATTATATTTTCTACATTACACAGCAAGAAAAAAGTATTATATAAAGTATGATGGATACCCCGCCTGGTTGTTCAAAGAAGAGTTCTTCAATATTGTTAGAATACAAGGCTAGGTGAGACGAATGTCATAATTAACAATGACTCTGTTGTCCACCATTGAATAAGAGCATTGGTTTCCAGTCAAACAACCTTGATTATAGCTCCCTATACCTGTAATCAGTGTAGTTACATAAGGGGGGTTTGACGTCCAAAATCTCAAGTACATTGCGATCTGTCAATGGCCAGGCATAAATTGCAAAATTATAACCTTCTTCTGACCTCCTTAAAAATGGAAAACAAATAATAAAATAGAGGGATTTATGGAAATTTAATCATTTGGAACATCAATAGTAGAACTACTACTACTCCAACTACTATGTTATGAGGGATGTTTAACTTCATAATAATTAGCACACAGAATTATTCTGTTCCTTCGAAGCGTCAGAAATATTAATACACCCCCCTTTTCCATACCCTGAACCATCTTTCCATACCCCGAAGTTACTTTTAATTTAAATACTTTACACTATGTATGGGTAACGTAACATACTACATATCGCTCTACTTTTTCTACCTATTTAATAGACATTTGGTTTTACGCACCCTGTTAACGCTAGCAGCCAATCGCAGTTTCCAACGGATGTATCAACATTATGGACACAAGGAGCGTGAAATATAATTTTTATTCATTAACAGAATGTTTTTTCAAACAAAGGTGAATGTGCTCTATCTTATAGTTGTTCATTGAATCATTCAGTTACAGATTCTACGGCTCCTAATATTTTTAAACAGGGGTACACGTAAATGGCTAGATAACAAAGTGGTCGAGCATTACTGGATCCTAAAGGGGTTATTCAGAAAGCACCAAAATTGCAGTGAAATTTCGGTGCTTTCTGGTTCGGTGCACTTCGTTGCGCTTCGGCGTTTCCATTTCGTTGACCCTGCATTTAATTCACTACTCACCGAAGGTCCCCGGAGTCACCACGAACATGGAGCCGCTGAAGACCTCCGAACAGACCGCCAAACTCTGCCGAACACCGTCAGACTGCGGGATAAAAAAAATAATAAAAAAAAAGGTCTTATATAAAAAATTATAAAACGGTCTGTTACAGAATAAAAAAAAATTGGGAATCAAAAATTTCATCTAAAAAATACATAAAGGTGATCCAAAAAATAAATAAATAAAAGACGCTTTGCTGAAAATGAAAAGAATAAACGGTTGAAATAAAAAAATATTTTTTTACATTGACTCCTATGGAATTCGCCTTTCGAACTGAATCACTGAAAATCTGTTAATTTCACTGACACTTTGATGCAGTTCGGCATTCTGTGAATAGATTAACCATTACTTCTCTATGGGACAATTTCCCTGCCTTGGTAGATCGCCGAATTGCAGTGATCTGCAACATATTTTGCTGTCAATTTGCTAGTATTTGGCAAATTGACAGCTTTCCGAAATGTCAAACTGCTACGAAATTGCACCGTACGGTGAAATTCACAATTCGTGGCAATTTCGTCACTTATTGAATAACCCTTTAATTCTTCAAACATTCATCCTCCCCCACCTGCATTATTAAAGCTCCATACTGGTAGGCTGCATTTTGTTTTATTTTGTTTGTATAATATATTACATGTGTTTTTTTCATATAAAATGTCAATAAAACACACTGAATGCCGTGTATATTTTGTTAACTGTTTATATATTTTCCAGAATTTTAGTACATACTGATTCATCAAATTTACAAATTCATTATATGCATCATTTCCAGGTGCTTCTAGCCCAACCATATGCAGAGACTGATTCCCAATGAACGATCAGTAAATTGCTGGAACTGCCTGTATCTTATTTTTCAGACATATATAACTGCATTGTCTTTCAGATATATATAACTGCATTGTGACATGCCTGAAATTTCTGCCATTTGGGATTGTCATCAATCATGGAAATATTGATTCCCACTTAAAGGTTTATTCCTTTTAGCTGTTGTAATGATTCGGACGGGAACACAGGCAGTTTCAGATGCAAGCTGCTAACATATGATATTATCTGCTATATATGTGCTAAATTGATAGGTTCAGTTTGTATTCCCTTGATCTAATATAATGCGTCATTGTGTGGCAAAAAAACACGTTTGCTCTGCATAACTTACAGGTCTATTCAAAGAAAGGTGAAACTCAGGAGAATGACTGGAGAAGTGAAAATTCTAGGTCAAAATAGCCAAACCAGAGGAATTCTCCCATTTATCTCACTTTCCAAATTGGATATTTGGTCTAGAGTGTTCTCTTCTCCTGACAGTTCTCCTGGTTTTCACCTTTCTCAATAACCCTGTTAGGTGAGGAAATTATGCTGGGACTATTGCTGAAATCTGTCAGATGAACCCGAAAGACATCAACCTATGACCACCACTGCTAATATTATGTATAAAATGTGAATTTAATGGCTTCTCTCCACTTGTTGTTGGGATAAACTTTCTGCAACCTTTTTTCATCTATTAGCCAACGGATATGAGAAAAATACTTCAATACTACAATTCCCAGAATTCCTCGAAAGCAATAGATAGTCAGGGGATCATGTGAGTTGTAGTTCAGAGACATCGGGGCCAGAGTTTGATATCCCTGATGTAGAAGCTCTATAGGTAAAGAGTGAATGCATTTGAATAGTGACGTTCAAACACGGTATGTGCTTTAAGTTAATTTATCCACCGAGCCGATTGTAGCATTTTCTGACTGGTACTCATCAAATTCGCCTTTGCCGTCCAGAATGAGGTGTTTAAGAAAGTGCCCACCCCCTCTGCACACAAGCATGGGCTACAGTCCGATTAACAGTATCACATTCTGCCTACACACATTACAGCAGGGGGCTTAATTTGCAGTCAAAATAAAGCTTCTATAAATGTATCCATAATGACATCTAAACTAATGGCAAATTAGCATTATCATTGCTTAATGGCACGGAAATGGTATTCTAATACAATGACATTTCAAGAAGCTGTTGAACGTGCAAGAGATAATGTGCATTTGACATGTATGTGGTTTACATGGAGAAATGTAAAAAAAAAAAAAAAGCTAATGATATGCTATGTTTCTTAATATGCATTTTGGTCCACATTTGTGTCAACATTATATTAACATTTGTATTTACAATTTTTGCATCATGTTTGGCCTTGATTCACTATTTATTGTCAGTTAATGTAGAACAAAGCCTTGAATCTTTGAGAGGAAAAAGTACCCAAAAATGCACTATTCATGAAGACGCAGCATAAGAATATATAAAAGATGACAGAAATATGTTTTGGTGACAGTGGATCAGGGTATATCTTCTTCCAAAGCTAATTGAGTCGGTCTCAGTGCCTCAGTGCTCCTTGTCTACAGTTCTACTCACACTGAATCAGGGAAGCCTGGCAATTTATAAAGTATTTTACCAGGAAGGATACATTGAGATTTCTCTCGTCATCATCAATTGTGTACACATGACCACTCTACCTTACACCAATCCTAGAAGAGTTGAAAAGACATCTTCCACCTCTCTAACTGATTGGATTGATGTAATTCGGCCACTTGTAACTGCTTTGACCAATCAGAGACAACTTCAGTGTTACCATTATGTGTTATGGTATTGTCAAGTTAAGTGAGAAGTAAAGAATGGCACAGTGATATAATTTTTTTTAAAGTCTAATTTATTTTACATTGTCATTTTTGCCATCATCAGACAATAACCTTTCCAATGATCTCTCACTTGGCTTTGTAGGACTTCTAGAAGCTGAGATACAGCAGTCCAAACAAAACCACCCCCCCCCCAACTCACATCTTAATTATCCCCATCTTGTTGGTGTTAAGGGGAATATTGTGACATCATGTTTTAAGCACACTCAAGAAATTCACTGCCTAGCTGAACTTTCTGCAGACCGAACTGTTGGGGAGAAGAAGGAGATCGCCTTGGAAGTGATTGGAAGGTAAGTATGGTGGACGAAATCCCCCGGGCATAGTCCACACGAAATGATAACTATGTAACTAGTTAATAGCTAGATAATATTTTTTTTCAAATGCATCATAAGTCTGTTCTGCTGAGTAATGTATGATTAGTGATGTCACTTATACAACGGGAAAGCTGTTATTGTCAAGGTAATTGACTTTTACAACAAACATTGTTTCAACGTATGAAATAAGCATATGTAATTATTTCCACTGAGGTTTTTAATAAAGTTAACTGGCTGTGATTTATAATTACCCAGCTTTCCTTGTGAGTTCTCTGTTTGTGAATTATATCATGGTGCAATATATGGTGAAAAAACAATCATATAGCTAGAGATTAAGAAAATTGTCTCATATTAGAGAAATTCAAGACTTCTCTACCTTCCACTGAGTTAATGATCTTCATCCTACTATCTCTTGTCCATTCTTAGATGACTCTACTTGAGTTTTAATTATATTGATGTGTCTGCTCATTTCATGTTTTCTGCTCTTCTCTGTCTGCTCTGGTTTTAAGACGGATACACTTCTTTGGGCTACATGCCTCTCCATCCTTTGCAATAACATTTCCATCTACACATTCAAAATATCCTGGTCAAAGAACAAATTCTAAATTCTATGAAGTTGATGGCCATTATTCTGCGTTCGAGCATGATATGACTACCATCTACTAGCTAGGGCTAGTGGGTTACCGACAGAATTACAAGTAAAGCATGACCTGCCTACTGCTCATAGTGATGTGCACCACTGCTAGTATTCACTCCCACAGTCCTTAGGAATTCATGGATTGTTGCGTGTGATTTCCATGAGTTTTTGCAGACACAATTCAGTGGTATTGATAAATTAATTGGACTATATTATTATTTTCTGCTTCTATGCTAATATTTCAGATATTAAATCTATGAAAAGTTGAATAATAAACAGGTGTTATTCAAAGAGCGCCGAATTGCCTACCAAATTGAACCGAACAGTGAATTCCCCTATACGGTGCAATTTTGTGGCCATTCGGCTATTAAAAAAGCTGTCAGTTCGCCAAATATTGGTGAATTGCCAGAGAAATACGGTGATTTTCGGCAGCAGTGAACTCCCCATAGAGAAGCTATGGTTAATCTATTCAGAGAACACCGAACAGCAGAGAAATGTCTGTGAAATGCCCTGATTTTTGGTGGTTTCATGCGACAGGTTTAAAAAGGCGAATCCCATAGGTTTCTATGTAAATACAATCCCCTGTTTTTCTTAAATATTTATTAATTATGTATTCTTTTCATTTGCAGCAAAAAGTCTCTTTATTTATTTTTTTAGAATTATTTTCCTAAATTTTTTTTTATATAATGGCATGTTTTTTTTTTCTGTAACAGACTTTTTTATTATTATTCATAGGACCTCATATATTATTTCCAGGCATTTTCATACAGTAGGGTTTTTTAAAAAAATGCCCTTTGAAAGTTGCAGTGTTTTTTTTTAACCCTTTTTCGACGACTTAGCGGCTTTTTCTGGCAACTGGTTGGCGGTCTGTTCAGCGGGTCATCACCTTTTTTTGGATCGTTTCAGGTGGTTTTGCGAAGGATCGTTGGATGCATTCAGCGGGTTCTCTGCATTTTTTTTTGATTGATTAGGTGGTTTTTCGATTCGTTCAGTTCAATTCAGATCAATTCTCTGCACTTTGGATCGATTCGGCAGTTTTGTGGCAGATTGCCGGGTGCATTTGGTGGGTTTTCGGCGGTTTTCCAGTTCGATTCGGTGGGTTTTCAGTGTTTTTTCTGATCAATACGGCAGTTTTGCTGCAGTTCTTCCGATCCATTCGGCTGTTTTTGGATTCATTCTGCGGCTTGTTTGCTGCACTTAGGGGACCCTGCAGTGAATGCTGAATTCACCACAGGGCCGTTGAATCGAACTCGCCAAAGTGCGGCGAACAGGAGAGCACTGAAATGTCGGTGCTCTCTGAATAATCCTGTAAGAATATTCTATAACACACATTTCATACTTTTCTATTACATCTGAATAAAGCCATACATAAAACGCTATTTTTATGGACTAGGACGTGAAGTATTGAAAAATAAAGCATATTGTAAAATATCTATATTTTGCTTTTCCGATACATGTACAGTATATGATAAAAATGTATGTTTCTCTCTATAAATCCATCCATCCACCTCTGTATAGTGGGAGAGACCTAATTTCAGAACACAATACAGAAGTCTGATGAATGGGGTGTTTGTAGCTTTCACACACAAGCACATCATTCACTCTGCGGGCCCTGCAGAAAAAGTAAGAATGTTTGAAATTGGAAGTAACAGACAAAAAAAAATAATATGTTTTAAGATGACATTTGGACAGTCAATGAGGCATAGAGCTACAGGTAAGCTTTTTCAGTTGGTTGAATATTCAAAGGCAATGTTATGGGAACAGAAATGAGACAACGCGGAGACAGGTGCTAGATGAGAAGATTGATTGTAAAACAAACAAATATATACAATGCTGTTGATATTTTTATAGCAAAGGTATTCTGCAGAAAACATCACAATCATTTTTGACAATTATCACTGACAATTCCTCTTTTCTACATACATAAAGGCACATTGACATAAACAGAAGGATTATTGATAGCATTTCAAGGAAACACATTGAGAATCTTTTAGTCTTCCCTGGTAATGCCAATAAATGAATTCATGGCTAGGAAGAAAAATATCAATAAACTGTAAGAAGTTTTTTTTCTGGTGGAACTGAAATATGTTTGAATCGCAATGGAATTGTAATTTCACAGATTTGTATGCCGGATGTCTAGGGAATTCTTTTACAACAGCAGCAGATCTCTAACAGGGTTATTCAAAGAGATCCGAATTGCTGGCGAAAGGTAACCGAACACTGAAATTCAGCGTTCGGTTACCTTTCCTGCCCATTCGGGTAACCAGAGAGCAGGCAGTTCGCCAAATGTTGGCATTACGGTGCCTGTTCGAGGGCAGTGAAATCCCCATAGAGAAGCAATGCTTCGGCTATTCAGAGAACAAAAACCAGCAGTGAAAGGTTGCTGAAATGCCCTGTCATTCGGTGGTTTCATTCGACAGGTTTATTCAGGTGATTCCCATAGGCTTCAATGTTAAAAATATTCCTGTTTTAATTCAATATCTAATAAACCATTAATTATAATATTCTGCAGTAAAAAGTTTCCTTATTTTTAGATTTTTTAGGATCTTTTAGGCATTTTTCGGGATTTTTTTTAATCGTTTTTTCTTTTTTCTGTAACAGCCCATTTTATTATCACTCATTGGATCTTATATGTAAATTTTAGACATTTTCGTTCTGTAGTTTCTTTGCTAACAACTTTTCACTTTTCAAACATTCATGCGTACTGTTTCTTTTTTTCACTCCATTTGTCTGCGGTGTTGGGTTTTTCCGGCTGCTGCTCTGCACTCTGATTGGCTCCTGCTCGGGTTTCTACAGCGTGTTCGGCGGGGTTAATCCAGATGTTTTTGACGGTTTCGGTGTGCATTTGCCTGGGTTTTGTGGTGAGTTTTCGGCAGGTTTGCGGCGGCTTTTCCCTGCGCTACGACGGCCCTGTGGTGCTTGCTGAATATACCGCAGGGTTGCCGAAATGGGATCGCCAAATTGAACCGAATTGAAGAGAACGAAAAGTCACCGAACGTGCGGTGACTTTTCGATTCTCTTTGAATAACCCTGTGATAGTATTTGTATTAACACAATTATCACGAAGTCACAGAACCATTTTACACAATATGCTTAAAATCCAATATTTGTTCCAAAGCGCAGTTATGTGGCATGTCCAAAGAAGTTAAGGAAAAAACAAAAGTTATGAATCCAGTGCTTAATAACTTGAAAAGTAATCCAAAGTATTGGCCCTATTCCATGGTGAACGCTAAAATGAAGACGGTAAGCAGGATAATCTTCACTTGCAGATTTTCCCTTACCATCTCCATGTTAACGTCATATTCCAGGGAAGGTGCTATCTCAGCACTTCACCCTGGAATGCAGCACTAATCCCCCCCCTGATACACGCAGTAGCGCTAACACTCCACCGCGAGTATCAGCTTTGGAGTCCATAGGACTCCATGGGGGCTTGTGCTTCCGGGCCGCAAGTTCTGCACGAGCTTGCTCTAGCCTTGAGATCGAGCGGCGTCGTGGAGTTATCGCGGAAGGAGACCAGGAACTGTTTGTTCTCAGTCTCACTCTGCTCCCGGCGAGAAAAAGCAGTGGATCAGGCTACTCTTTTCACTGCGGGTTGATAGGTGACTATGGGATTTAAAGGCTTATGAAGCTAAAATATCTTAGAAAACTGATTTTTTTTTAACAATATCAAAATAACCAAAATTGTTAGAGATTGTGTATTCCGATCTGTTTCAGATTATGGGTCTCTATAGCTGAAGAATTATGTGGGCCTCATTCCCTGAACTCTTACCTCCCTTATACCTATTATCCATACCCTACAACCCCCTGATGTCTCTAGGTATAACATAAAAAGGAAATAAGGTGACCTGCAGTAGTTCTCAGTGTGTGTGGTGACTTTCACCAGACCAGGAACTAGTCTACAGTTCACAGAGAACCGTAACAAAATTATTCATAATTTTGTATAAGAGTTTACCATGTCATGCAGTGGTGAATTAAGAAATTATTTATTGTTATCCAATTTAAAATTGTGACATTTGCTGCCAATCAAGTACAGATGGGTGACTGCCTTTTAAAACCGTAACCTATTGTGTACCTGTAAATGAATGCCACATATACACTCACTCAACCTAGCCAGGGCTCTACGAGAAGGTTGGATTCCAAAGAACCCAAAACAAGGTGGAAAAAACAGATATATATGTTTAATAAAGGTTTAAATATTTTATCAAAGAAAAACCGTGCACGCACACACAAAAAATTCTAAAACCGGAATGTCCTTGCCTGAGACCATAATCAAAGGTCAGCAGGTACAGTCACAAATGCATCTGATGCAAGGTAGAGTCTCGAATATAAATGGTTGTATATTACAACTATAACAAAACAACCAGGTATGCATCAAGCATAAGATGCACTAAGATCCCCCCGGCAATACAGAATGAGTATAGAGACGCTGGATGCGAGCGGTAGTTGGGCACAGAGTGTCATACTTAAATGCTACAATTAATGTGCGCCAAATGGAAAACCACAGGTGAAATACCTGCAGTGACTGTCCACATCACCACATATAACCGGTAGAAGGAAAAAAGATGCCGGACTTGGTAGCTACAATTTGCGTGCACCGATTGAAAAGTCACAATAGGGTGCAAGCAGTAGAGGTCCATAATAGTATAACCACAGAAGAGTGCAATTCTATATGTATATCGGTATAGTCAATTCGGGGGGATACAACAATGTTAAAAATCCACCTCAAAAATAGACATGCTGCAATGGTAATATGCGAGTGCGGACATAAAATAATAGTACAAATCAATTGCAGTGCAATATATGCAAATCTCTATAGAGGATAAGGGCGTCCAGCAGCAGCTAGCTCTACGTACTTACATATGGTGGTTAAAATATGTTTTTGCTACGATCCTACTGCCCTAACTAGATCCATCAACGTTGATGGTAAATCAATTTGGCAGCCGTTCAGGCACTTCTATGGGATGAGATCCCAGTAATGAGCTGTTAGAAACAGATTTTGTCTAGACGTTATGACACGCTTTTACTTTTTGGAAAACATATATATTATGCAGAAATGTGTTTCATATATCTGCTTTTGCACTTAAAACACTTTGGTAAATTTACAGTAGCCTTTTATGAAATGGAAGCTCTACATACGATTAGATTATACAGTATTATGTCCTAACATCTGACACAATGTAGCTAAATATTGTTCTTTTCTGTTAGATGACATTCTAAACACAATATGCATTTCTTCTTCCATTGAGAATCATCTGCACTGAATATCTGTCTGTTTCCCACCTACACACTCGCATTTACAAATCACAGTAACGACAACAAAACATAATGATTGATAGAGCTTGACACATGTCTACTGGTAGATATTGCCTGAAAAATTAATAGCTTTCACTACCTCTAAGAGGACATTAAAGCTCAAATTAAACCCCCACTTAAAAATGTATGCCAAGGAAAACAAGTCCTACAGGAATAAAACTTTTCATAGAAATTTCAGCTGATGGAAGAATTGTGTATGCTATCAGCTTTAATAAAGGATAATAATATTCTCAATACATACATGGCTAAAAAATATGATCCCAAATATTCTCTTTTTCATCTCTATAAAACATACACATAACTTTCACAGCATTTAGTTCAATGTTTTCTGTTTATTGAGGTAGACCAATGGTTTGTCTTTCTGATGTGTTACTCGGGGCTTGTAACTCATCACAACGTTTGGCAAACATATAACCAGGGAGAAAATCTGGATTAGCATATATCTAATAATCTGAATGGAATCCATATTTTTGGACATCAAAGACGAGAAGGCTCATGCCTTAGATAGTAATATACATTGTTTTTCTTTATCAAGGTGTATTTATCCCTGAATGTCAGACAAATGTATTGATTTGTTTACAAATTGTGATGAATTTCAGGATGGAGCCAGAATAGGTTCATACAAAGTGCATTGTCTAAATACTCATCCCCTGGAGGTGTCCACATCTTCTAATAACTCCAAATTAATTATTTTATTAAATAGTTTTTACTTAAATGATATCTAGGTTGCACCAACTACACTGAAGATATAAAGGCCCCTATTACATTCTTCTCGCAGCCCGTTTTGCTTGCGCAAATGCGCATTTGTGCAAGGGGCAAAACCCTTTGCGCAGAACGTCGTATTACAACGTTCGCGCAAACGATGCGTGTTATCGTTTAACGCGGATGGACCTGTGCGAGCGTGAGGAATTGTGTGCGTTCTATACTTAACATTTGTGAGTGCAAATTCGTTTAAAATACCATCCGCGTACCAGCGCACAATCGATGTGCATCTTTTTACGAACGACGGTTGTGCGCATAATTTTAAAGTCTGTGAAAAGCTGGTGGTAACTGCAAATCGGAACATTCTGACCGAAATGAAAAACACCAGCATAAAAATACAGCACAGTATAGTTACACATTCTACACATACCCAAACAATAAAATTGTGAATTCGTGCATATTTTTTGATTGCTGCAGCATGTATACTCAGATTTACTTTGACAGAGGCAAAAACTTAAGTGAGTCAATGAAGGTAAATTGATGTCAATTAAGGTTCTTGATTCTGATTGGCTGAATCCTGCGAAAAAAACAGTCCGCACACTGATTTACATGCGCAACGTTACTGTGCGCGTATTACATTTCGTTTTGCGTGTCATTTTTACGAACGTTATCTTTTGACGGATGAGAAAATGCGTTCGGATCGGTATACCACGTTAATTTTCAAGCGATAACGCTAGACGATGCGCGCAAAAAAATTTGCGCTGCGCGAACGAAATTGCGCGAAGAATGTAATAGAGGCCGAAGTATTTCTAATATGCCACAAATGTTAAATAAACAAAATAACAAATATGTGTTTGTCAACAGATATTCAACCCATTGCCATAAAATCTTCCTAAAATGGATCTTGTCAAACAGCTATCTCAAGAACCCTATAAGTTAAATGCAGTCCATTCATATTAGTAGTTAGAGCATCACGTCCGCAAAATAAATAATGTTGTTTTTTTTTAAAAAAAATCCAAAAACATATTAATGAAGAAAATAATAATTAATAATGTATTTAGTGCTTACCTATGAGAAAAACAATGTTTGCAGTTCTGTATTGGGATACTTGTTTCAGTCTTAAGGACCCCTGAAAAGTAAAAGCCACCGAATGGCGAATTTCACTGTAAGGTGCAATTTTGTGGCAATTTGGCTATTGAAAAAGCTGGCAATTCGTCAAATATTTATTTATTTATAAATTATTTTACCAGGAAGGATACATTGAGATTTCTCTCGTTTTCAAGTATGTCCTGGGTTCAAGAATATTGAAATGTTACAGTAGTTACAGAATTACAAAGTAATAAATGCAAGTTTAAAATATACAGATTAACGCAGAAAATAAATATGTAGGAAATATAGTCACTATGTTACACGTTTACAGGTGCATTCTGTATCGAGTTATATTAATAAAGAGCTCTTAAGTGACTTTAGACTGGGGGAAGATTTGATGGCGTCTGGGAGGTTATTCTACAACTGCGGTGCTCTGTAGGAAAATGAGGATCGAGACACTTTCTTTTTGTATTGTGGTATTGCAAGGAGGGTGCTGGTCCTGGATAGGATGAGGAAACTGCTGGGGGGGGTAGTCTATTCGGGTAGGGTGGTAGCTTCCCAGAAAAGCTCTTAAACACCAGGTTGGAAAGGTGAAGGGTGCGTCTGGATTCCAGCGATGGCCAGTTTAGCTCTTTTAACATGTCACAATGGTGGGTCATGTAGTTACATTGTAGCACAAAGCAGCAGCATGAGTTATATAATGTAGTAAGTTTCTGAAGGTGTGTTTGCGGGGCCGCTGCATACACTACATCTCCGTATTCAATGGTTGGCATAAGCATTTGTTGTACAATCTGCTTTCTTACCGCGGGGTTCAGGCAGGATTTGTTTCTGTACAGGGCACCTAGTTTGGGGTAAATTTTAGATGAAAGTTTTTCGATGTGGGGGCCAAAAGATAGATTTGGGTCTAACCACATACCTAGATATTTGAGAGAACTGACTTTGGTCAGCGTGTCATTTGATTTCTTCCTGACACATAAATTGGCGAATTGCCTGCAAAAAACAGCACTGAAATGTCAGTGAAATGCCCTGAATTTCGGTGGTTCAGTTCAACAGGTTTAAACAGGAAATTCCATATGTTTCAATGTTAAAAAAAATCCGTAACAGATCTTTTTATTGTTATTCATAGAACCATATACATGATTTCCATGGCATTATTTAGCAGCGTTCGGCTGCTGGTCGTCTTTTTTGGCGGTCTGTTTGGCGGAACGTCGGCTGTGTTCGATAGTTTTTCAGCAGCGTTCGGCGGTTCATTGGATGTGTTTGATCGTTTTTCAGCGGCGTTTGCGGTTTATCTGTGTTCGGTGTCTTTATCAGCGGTGTTCGACGGTTTGCGCCAGCGTTCAGCAGGTTTATCGGTGGTGTTAAGCGGATTGATTTGGCGCAGTTCAGACATTGTGCGCTGAATGCTGAATTCACTGCAGGGTCGGTGAATTGAGCTCGCCAAAGTGCACTAAATGAAAGCTCTCTGAAAGTTCGGTGAAAGTTAGTGCGCTTTGAATAAGCCCGTAAACCTTTATTTAGGGAAGATTTTAAAAGTATGGTTAAACTGTGGTCCAATGCGCAAGCCTAAAAATTATTTAACAGATATACTTATGACTTTTGTCTTTTGGGCTTATTCAAGAATTCTTAGCCTTTTGCTGCTAATCTTGTGACTTTTTTCCGATACCTCAAATATGAAATATTGTAACTGCCGTTTATGGAATTGTTACTTTATGTCTTCATAGGTTTCAAAATTGACAAGTATTGACAAGTGAACTCCTTTGCCATACACATTATACCCACTTATGCGCATGATATATAGGGGTCCTAATAAAACATCTGACCTTTTAAAATTCTAGGCAGCCATGTTCAGATGTGTTCTATCAACAGTCGGAGAACCTCAGGTTCTCAACCTTTCCTCCATACTATTCCTTTCTATTCTGCAGCTGAAGCAGCACCTTATCTCTGCACAGGTCTGAGGTAATCCTAATCAAAAGCACAGGTTATGAAGGGGTTAAGGTATGCCACACTAATTTCACTCTGCACTGATTTCTAAGCAGGGGGCTTAGCATGAGACCATCAGAGCTCCTGCCATTTCCAGAATCACTAAGTGTTCTTCTCGGTATGCACTGTGTAATTTAAATGCTCATATTTTCTCAGTTTTCAAATTAGACCAAACGTGAGGGACCACTTAAAGAAGTAGCTTGCATGTAAACATCCAAACAATGATCTGAATACATTATAACATGTACTGCTTTCACCCTATTCTAGAGTTTCTATTAAATGGTTTTAAATGGATGTTGAAATCATATGTGTGATGTGCATTCAAGTGTGTAGCAGAACGTTTCTATCTTTTATATATTTATTTATTATTTTATGTATGTCTAAGCAATTTATTACCATTTTTTTTGTAATTGGTTTTATTTCATGTGTTTTGGTTCTTTGTGTGTGTGTGTTCCTAGATGTCATCATTAATGGTGTGTCCTTTTTTTATTTATTTAATATTTAGCAGATATGGGACCGAGATTGTTCTATGTGGTGAAACAGCTCATATCACAATACAAAGTCACCCTTTTGATACAGTTAAGGAATTTTGTTATTTTAATAAATAATTGAATGCGGTTCCTGTTGGTATGTTTTTGGTGCTGATTTTAATTGAAAACAAATTATTATTATTCTTTATTTATAAAGCGCCAGCATATTCCGCAGCGCTGTACAATAGGCACAGTATAGACAGGGTTACAATACATTGAACAACATTTGACAAACAGTACAGGAGGAGATGAGGGCCCTATTCCCGTAGGAACTCACAATCTAGGAGGGTTGGGGTTGGAAACAGGAGGAGAGGACTGTAAGGTGAGAGTGATTGATGGTTGAGTCAGTGAGTTGGGTGGTAGGCTTCCCTAAATAGGAATGTTTTCAGGGAGCGTTTGAAGGAAGAGAAGTTAGGGGAAAGTCTGACAGTACGAGGGAGAGCGTTCCAGAGAGTGGGGGCTGCGCGTGAGAAATCCTGCAGTTTATCATGGGAAGAGGAGATGCGGGGAGAAGCTAGGCGCAGGTCACTGTTTGACCTTAGGGAGCGGGCTGGGGTGTATTTGGTGATTTGGTGACAAATGCACAGCTTCAAATACTTTCAAGATTTACTAGTAGTCCCTTAGACACATCTGCGTCTTAATAATTTGCCAGGAACCATAGAGATCGCTGAATCCGAAAATACAGTGGACAGAAAAAGTGAACCCCTTTGGAAGTAACTGGGTTTTCCTTTTGCATGATTTGCTTATAAATTGTAATTTCTTCTTTAATGTCACAGTATAGACAAACTCATTGGGCCCTATTCCCTTGTGAACACTAATGGTAGCGTTCAGATTAGTAGGGGTCAACACTACGATAAGTTACTTTAACGCATGCCACCCATATTACCTTCTTGATGCTAAACCCATGAAAAAGTCGCTAGCACGTTGGTGATTGCGTTACCTTGCACGAGCTTACTGTACTTTGCGCATCCTATACTTAATGCAGGGAGTGTAAGCAGTAATTAGCGTTAGGATAAGTAAGGTATTACAAAGTCCTAGCGCTAATTACCGCATCAATGGGCAAACCAATAAATTAGATACTCACCTTTCATCCCGTGGCGAGTACGATTCTCTTAGCCAGGAACAGAGTGAGACTGGGAACAAATATATACCAGTCTTCCTCCGCCAGGCCCGGACTGGCCATCGGGCTTACCGGCGTTAGTGACATAATCTGGGCTTCAGGGCATGCAGCGTGACATCTGGGGGCAAACGTCAAGCAGCGTGCCCTCTAATTATGACATAGGATGTGCCGGCTGCCTGGCTGGCATCTTGGATCTTGGCCTCCAGCAGTCAGACAGGCTGCGGCCCACAGGGAGAAGATTGAGCTGACCTTTCAGGTAAGATGACTCTTGGTTCAGCTGCCCTCTCTCCCCCGCAAGAAAAAGTGGTGTTCCCCCACAGACTTGCATTATTTGCCCCCACTATTTATCCCCCCTATGAAATAATAGCAAAAAAATATCTAATTTGCTCCCCCCCAAAACAATGAGTAGCCGCCACCCTGAATAAAAAAAAAATATTTAGTCTCCCAGTTGTTCAAACAGGGTTATTCAGAGAGCACCAAATTGTCATCGACATTTCGGTGCTCTCTGGTTCACCTCACTACGGCAAGTTAAATTAGCTGACCCTGTGGTGAATTTACAGCTTTTTGAATAGCCGAACGGCCATGAAATTGCACTGTACAATGGATTTCACCGTTCGGTGCGAAGTTCAGTGCTCTTTAGGAGTTATTCAAAGAGCACCAAATTGGCCACAAAATTACACCGAATGGTGAATTTCCCCCTACGGTGCAATTTCGTGGCTATTTGGCTATCCAAAAAGTAGGCAGTTCGCCAAATTTTGGCAAATTGCCAGCAAGATACGGTGCCTGTACGATGGCAGTAAAATCACCACAGAGAAGCAATGATTAATCTCTTCACAGAACCCTGAACAGCAGAGAAATGCCCCGATTTTCGGTGGTTTCATTAGGCAGGTTTAAATCAGGCATATCCCATACTTATCAATGTTAAAAATAGTCCTGTTTTTATACAATATCTATTAAACCATTTATTCTTTTAATTTGCAGCAAAAAGTCTCTTTATTTTCTTTAGACATTTTTCTGGATTTTTCAGCAAATTTTTTTCCCATTTTGTACTTAAATAGCTTTTTTTTCCTGTAACAGACCTGTTTATTATTATTCATAGGACCTTTATATGTTAATTCCAGACATTTTCGTCCAGTAGTTTTTTGCAAACAGCATTTGAAATTTTTGGAGTTTCAATCAGTATGTGCTGTTTTTTTACCCCGTTTGTCGGCTTTTCAGCTTGTTCCGGCGGCTGGTCGGTGCTGTGTTTGGTGGATCGCTAGCATTTTTGGACGTGTTCGGCAGGTTTGAGGCGTACCTTCTGGTATGTTCGGCAGATTTTCTGAGGCATTTCTGATTGATCAGATTTTTCCGGTGGGGCTTTCGGCGGGTTTTCGGATCCATTCCCTGCACTTCGGGGGCCCTGCAATGAATGTTGAATTCACGGCAGGGTCTGGGAATTTGACTCCTCGAAGTGCATGGAACGAGAGAGCACTTCGGTGCTCTCTGAATAACCCGTTATGTATTTCTACTATATCCCGTTAACCACCTTAGTTCAAAAATTCCTACAGAATTTATATGACAATTATAAATGAACGGCCATAACCTCTTGAATTAAACTGCAACTCATGTTTACCATTGAAAAGAGATAATTTAGGGCTGAAGTGAGGTTTAGCTATCAATGGGTGTCTCATTTCTTTTAGTGAAACCCCTCAATAGCTCAACAACACTGCAAAAATCATCAATGCCATTACTGGTGGGAGACTGTCGCGGATCCCCCCTTGGTCTATGAAACTGGTCCCTGCATACAGTATACAATCAACCCCTCCGATCCTTAGGTGGTCGGTACAGCTAACTATCTTCAGAGAACCAAGTGACACGTACCCAGCAAGGGTGAACAGATACCAGAATACTATAACAGAATTGGTTGATGGAACAGGGATCTTAGTACCAGTTAGACGTGTGCCAATATTGATACACAGAGCAGGATCACCACTACTTGCCAAGTCGTTACACAGAGCATGGTTGTCAGTCAATGCCAAGTTGGTACACAGAGCAGGATCGTCAGAGAATACCAGGATGGTCCACATAGCGGGTTTGGCAGAGAATACCAGATTGGTCCACAGAGCGGGTTTGGCAGAGAATACCAGGTTGGTCCACAGAGCGGGTTTGGCAGAGAATGTCAGGTCGGTACACAATAAGTCAAATACACAGAAAGCGCTGAGGGATGTGATAACCATGTCAGGGCACAGGAGTGAGACACTGGGTTTAAAACCTGGTGGGCACCACGTCATCAAGCTGTGCCCTGACCCTTAGTTTCTCACGTCACCGCAAGGCTTCTGTTCTTCACTCGGCGCCTGACCAGCGAGCAGCGAGCAGGACAGTGCCGGGTGCTGGCGGGTACCACTGGCATGGGACGTGACAGGGACAGGGGGAAAATTGTTGGTAGGACTGGTAGGGGGAGGTTTAAGTTTGGAGTTTTCTTATTTAAGCTTTTAATTGAGAATTTAATGTTTGGCACTTTCATAAGTAGTTTTAAGAATTAAGATCTCTGTATCTAAAATCTATATTTGTAATGAAATATGTTCATTTTAAAGCAATTGTCCTCAAACTTTTTGAACAGGGAGCCAGTTCACTGTCCCTCAGTCTATTGGCGGCTGGACTAGAGTTTGAAAGAAATATGAACGAATTCCTATGCACACTGCACATATCTTATTTGTAGTGCAAAAACCAGGAAAAAACAATAAATTTTTTACTTCATATCCTCTCTATATCACTTTTATTTCTTGAACCCAGGACATGCTTGAAAACGAGAGAAATCTCAATGTATCCTTTCTGGTAAAATACTTTATAAATAAATAGATAAATTAATTTCTGAATCTAAATTTTTTTACTTGGGAATATTCCAAAACTAACTGGAAATTTAGGCTTTTCACATGTTTAGTCTTTGTCAATACCCCCTTAAGACTTAGAATTTCTTTTCTTAGTTTAATAAAATGTCCAAGTTATTCAAAGTACCGGCTGTGTGGAATAGAGGTAATATCCCTGCTGGAGACACAGGTTCAAATTCCAGCCAGAGCACCTCTCCAGTAAGGCTAGGGTCAGACTAACGCATTTTTCACGTTGTCCGTGAAAAAGTGCGTTCGAACGAATGGACGTATTTTTTCACGGAATACGCAATAGCGGTCATACGATGCGCATTTGCATCCATGATTTTGTACGGATCATCAATAAAACACTTTTTGTGTCTGGACGTTATGTTAGCCGGACATTAGCAGCGTCTGACATCTCCAATTCACGCACACACGCCGCTATGCGGACGCAGCGCACTCTGTACGTCAGTAGTAGCGGTTTGACGTTCTAGAAAAAATGCGTTTGTTTGCCAATTGCGTTGCACGGACGCACTTTCGTGCGGCCGTTCTTCGTATGTTACCCGGCATTGGACGTCATTTGCTGCTAGCACGGCCGTGATTTTGTGCGGTTAAACGCACATTAAAAATGCTTTCGTCTGACCTTAGCCTTAGTGTCCTTGGGCAAGACACCTAATGGTACATACTCGCCACCCAGGACATACTTGGAAGCGAGAGAAATCTCAATGTATCCTTCCTGGTAAAATACTTTCTCAAAAAAAATTAAAATGCATATTTAATTTCAGGATGTCTTTCTATTAGGACAATTTATTTATTTGCAAAGGATTTTACCAGGAAAGATACATTGAGATTTCTCTTGTTTTCAAGTGTGTCCTGGGTTCAAGAACATTGAATTGTTACAGAAATACAAAGTAATAAAATGCAAGATATTAAAAACAAAACACAAATATACCATATTCATGGGAAGGGCTAGAACCTTGGGTTAATTAGGGTGATTTGCAAAGTGGAAGCAGCTGGAATGTAAGCTACAAATTTTAGACCAGCACTGGGTAGGAGGGTGGATGGGGAAGGCGGGTGGGACAGCAGAGTCCAGAAGCAAGCGCTATTGCAGAGGGTGATGTGAGATTGAAGCTGTGTGAATAAAGAGGTTGCAGAGTTACAGAGTGTGGGCTGTATATGCCAGGTATTTACGACATGGGAAGGTGGTGGGGAGGCAATATGAGAGCATTGGTTTAACAAAGCAGAGCAAAAATTTAACAAGAAAACAATCAGCCAAAATATTAATAGATAGGATGCAAGCATAAAATATGAACATTAGGATTAAAGTCGAGATTGTGGAATAGAATTGCAGAAGACATGTTGATCGCTGATACCTTAGGTTCTGAGTCCAGAAGCAGTTGGTGGCGGTGCTGCAGAGGGTGATGTGAGATTGAAGTTTAGGTTCTGAGTTCAGAAGCAAGCTCTGTTGCAGAGGGTTGAAGGTTGTTCAGAGACAACCGAAATTACATCGAATGGTGAATTTCCCTGTACGGTGCAATTTCATGGACATTCAACTATTCAAAAAGTAGGCAGATCGCCAAATTTTGGCGAATTGCCACCAAAATACGGTGCCTGTACAACGGTAGTGAATCCCCATAGAGAACATAAATAGAATAAATTTCGTTTTTTTTTTTTTTCTACATTTATTTTTATTTTCATATTTATTTAGATTTTTCATTTATTTCTATTTTTTTGTTTTTATTTTTATATATTTATTTATTATTTTTTATTTTATTTATATCTACTTATGTAGTCATTTACTTTTTATATATTTTTCCCTTTCCTTTTTATTTCTATATTTTATATTTTTCATTTCTGCTCTTTAATTTTTAATTTTTTATTTTCATTATTATTTCTTTATTATTATTTTTTCCTCACATATGTATTTCTTTATATACATTTTTATATATATTTCTTCTATTATATTCCTTTTATTTTTAATTGTATTATTTCTTTTCCTTTGTTAGATTTTATTAGATATTTTCATTGTTTACAATTTACTGTATACATTATGGGCTATATTACATTCGTCACGTATAAAGCCTCGCGCAAAGTGAAAATCTTTGCGCCAAGCGTTAAACTTTTGTGCGCGCAAATCACCGCTGGAATTACAATCCTCGCGGCATTTTTCATCTGCGGAACAATTGCGGGCACAAACAGTATGCGCACAAATGCAGGCACAGTGCCGTCTCGCGCAAAAATATTTGTGCGCGCAGTTTTTTCCACCCATTCAACCAATCAAAATGAAGAAACACACCTATCAAACGCAGCTGAATTGCGTCTGCCAGAGGCATCGGAGACGGGTTTTGTGTCTACAGTATGATGCAAAATGAGCACATACAGTGGCAAGAAAAAGTATGTGAACCCTTTGGGATTACGTGGAGTTTTGCATGAATTGGTCATAAAATGTGTTCTGATCTTCATCAAAGTCACAACAATTTGAAAAACACAGCCTGCTTAAAATAATACAACACAAACATTATATGTTTTCATGTGTTTATTGAACATAACATGTAAACATTCACAGTGCAGGGGGGGAAAAGTATGTGAACCTTTGGATTTAATAACTGGTTGACCCTCCTTTGGCAGCAATAACCTCAATCAAACATTTCCTGTAGTTGCAGATCAGACCTGCACAACGATCTGGAGTAATTTTGGACCACTCCTCTTCACAAAACTGTTTCAGTGTAGCAATATTCTTGGGATGTCTGGTGTGAATCGCTCTCTTAAGGTCATGCCACAGCATTTCAATCGGGTTGAGGTCAGGACTCTGACTGGGCCACTCCAGAAGGCGTATTTTGTTTTGTTGAAGCCATTCTTTTGTTGAATTACTTGTATGCTTTGGGTCATTGTCCTGTTGCATCACCCATCCTCTGCGGAACTTCAGTTGGCGGACAGATGGTCTTACGTTTTCCTGCAAAATGTCTTGATAAGCTCTGGAATTCATTTTTCCATCAATGACAACAATCCCTCCAGGCCGTGAGGCAGCAAAGCAGCCCCAAACCATGATGCTCCGTCCACCATGTTTTACAGTGGGGATGAGGTTTTGATGTTGGTGTGCTGTGCCTTTTTTTCTCCACACATAGTGTTGTGTATTTTTTCCAAACAACTCAATTTTGGTTTTATTTGTCCACAGACTATTTTGCCAGTGGTGCTGTGGAACATCCAGGTGCTCTTTTGCAAACTTCAAACATGCTGCAATATTCTTTTTGGACAGCAATGGCTTCCTCCGTGGTGTCCTCCCATGTACTCCATTCTTGTTTAATGTTTTCCTTATTGTAGATGTGTCAACAAAAATGTTAGCATGTGCCAGAGATTTCTGTAAGTCTTTAGCTGACACTCTAGGATTCTTCTTTACTTCATTAAGCATTCTGCGCTGTGCTCTTGCAGTCATCTTTACAGGACGACCACGCCTAGGGAGTGTAGCAATAGTGCTGAACTTTCTCCATTTGTAGACAGTCTGTCTTACCGTGGACACATGAACAGCAAGGCTTTTGGAGATACTTTTGTAACCCTTTCCAGCTTCATGCAAGTCTACAATTCTTGATTGTAGGTCTTCTGAGAGCTCTTTTCTGCGAGGCATGGTTCACATCAGGCAGTGCTTCTTGAAACCAGTAAACCCAAAACTTTTGTGTGTTTTTAAAGGGCAGGACAGCTTTCAGCAACACATCCAATAATATCACACTGATTTGACTCAAGGTTGGCTCACTCCTGGCTCCAATTAGGTCTTGGAGAAGTCATTAGGCTAGGGGTTCACATACTTTTTCCACCCTGCACTGTGTATGTTTACATGTTCTGTTCAATAAACACATGAAAACATATAATGTTTGTGTTGTATTATTTTAAGCAGACTGTGTTTTTCAAATTGTTGTGACTTAGATGAAGATCAGAGCACATTTTATGACCAATTCATGCAAAACTCCACGTAATCCCAAAGGGTTCACATTCTTTTTCTTGCCACTGTATGCTACAGTTATAATACACACACACCTGCCATCATCCATTATATTGTTGCTGCATTCCTTTTTATGGGCTTGTTGCGCTTTGTAATACGGGATTCGGAGCAAATGGTACCCCTCGCGTTAATTGTTTTTTGCGCCGGCGCAAACGTTTGCGTGAAGATTGTAATTTAGCCCTATATATTTACTGAATACGTCCCACACAATACAATGATGTGATTTAGCTGCCTGACCCATTGTCTCCATTCTATGGCCAAAGCCTCAAAGTGAGGACCAAGTGAAGTAAAGATACTGAAGGGAGGGGCAGTTTACAACATGAAAGATCACAAAACTGATGCACCCAATGACACATATACAGGGTTATTCAAAGAGCTCCGAATTGGGGCCTAAAGTTAACCGAACGCTGAAATTCAGCGTACGGTTACCTTTCCTGGCCATTCGGCTATTCAGAGAGCAGGCAGTTCACCAAATGTTGGCAAATTGCCTGCACATATACGGTGCTTGTTCGTTACCTGTTCGAGGGCAGTGAAATCCCCATAGAGAAGCAATGCTTCGTCTATTCAGAGAACACAAAACAGCTGAGAAAGGTTGCCGAAATGCCCTGCCATTCGGTGGTTTCATTCGACAGGTTTATTCAGGCAAATCCCATAGGCTTCAATGTTAAAAATATTCCCGTTTTAACTCAATATCTAATAAACCATTGATTATTTTATTCTGCAGTAAAGAGTCTCTTTATTTTTAGATTTTTTTAGGATGTTTTAGGCATTGTTCTGGTGTTTTTTTGCGAAAAAAATCTTCCATTTTTTTTTTAATCGTTTTTTCTTTTTTCTGTAACAGCCCTCTTTATTATCATTCATTGGATCTTATATGTAAATTTCAGACATTTTCGTTCTGTAGTTTCTTTGCAAACAGCGTTTCACTTTTCAAACATTCAAGCGTACAGTTTTTTTTTTGTTCACTTCATTCGTCTGCGGTGTCGGGTTTTTCCAGCGGCTGTTCTGCGCTGTGATCGGCGGCTGCTCGGGTTTCTCCGTCGTGTTCGGCGGGTTTAATCGGATGTTTTTGCGGGTTTCGGTGTGCATTCGCCGGGTTTTGCAGTGAGTGTTCGCCAGGTTTTCGGCGGCTTTTCACTGCAATTCGGGGACCCTGTGGTGCTTGCTGAATACACCGCAGGGTCGCCGAAATGGGATTGCCAAATCGCACCGATTTGAAGAGAACAAAAAGTCACCGAACGTGGTGACTTTTCGATTCTCTTAGAGTAAAATATGTTCTTAACTAAACATACGAGAGAAAAACAAAGCACATGTAAAATATCAGCAACATAAAATAAACACAATAAGGACATTTCACTTTTTGGTGGTAGTGGCCCTTTAACAACAGGCATTCAAAAGATACAAATTCCAAAATATACAAATTCAACTATATATAAATACTACTATTAATAACCAATAACCATGGTGTACAGTGCTTACTTACATGTACTTGAATGCTATAAGAAAGAAATATAGTTAAACAGAAATGATGCCCCCCCCATAGCAAAGTATTGATAATAATTAGATCTTGTGTAGTTGCGCTTCTATTGCTATTTATTGTAATCCTACTGTGTAACGTGCTTTAGGAATGACTGGTCTCTGCCTTGAGATCAATGCTACATGCATGAATGAGCAAGAACTAAAGGCACTGAATTTCAAAACCTGCATGAATGAGAAAGAAGAGGACACTGATAGATGATTGGATTGTTAATTACCATTGCTACAGAGGCAGCATACACGTGCTCTCTTGAGTGATCCATACTGTCAGTGGATGTACTTTTTGTGCAGGTGTATAATTGTGTGTATAATATTATGGCATAATCGTAACTGAAGAAGCCACAGATAACTATATATTTAATTCGCCACATCTCCATCTCACCAAAGTAACAAGTTCCTGCCCATATTTTCTCCTGGTAAAATACTTTAAAAATGTATTTATTTATAAAAGGCTTTTACCAGGAAGGATACATTGAGATTTCTCTCGTTTTCAAGTATGTCCTGTGTTGAAGAACATTGAGTGGTTACAGAAATACAAAATAATAAAAATAATTAAATATTTTCTTGTGTAATGAGTTTATCCAATTGTGTAAACTACCAGTCTGAGACGCCATGTATATAAATCCTAAGAGGCTGATTCTGCAATTAAAACATCAATAAATAATGAATGAAAGCTTACATCCTGGTATTTTCATTTGTTTTTTTAAGTATCTTTAAGTTAATGATAATGAGAAACTCTACATAGGCTGCTCGAAAAATACATTAAAATTATTATTTAAGTTATTGTTTCCTCATGCTTCATTAGGTTTTTCATAAAAACGAACCTTCTGGCAAATTTCCAGCCAAGGAAACTATGTGGCCAGCCGCACGGGAAGATGCTAATTTGCTTAATAAGCCCCCCTGGTGCATTAGCGGGCCCAGCTTGGCCAATATTATTGATGTACAGGGCAAGTGTAGGCCTTCAGTTGTATTTTAGAATAAATAGACTTAAAGCGGCCTTTATTAAGATTTTACCCCCCCCCCCTTCCCATTTTACCTTTAAATAATTGGGCAGGTGCTGCCGACAGCATCTGCTCCATTACTTTTTTTTTATTTCAGGTGAAAATACTCACCTTTTCCTCTCTCGGCGCACCCTGCTCCTCCTCTCAAGGCTTCCAAAATGCTGAAGTCACTGCAGCTCCATCCAAATCATGTTTGCCTGGTGACTGCTTTGTGGGCGAAGAGACCTCATCTTCTTCACACCACTATAACAACAAACAGAACTGGATGGGTGGAGCAATACGGCCAGCCCGACCACTATAAAATGAAAAGTGGTCCAGTGTTCAGAGTGTCCCTTTAAGAAAAAATGAGAAATATGCAAAAAAATAAAGTACAGTGAATTTTAATCTTTCCACCACTTGCCGCGATTCATCAAAATAAAGGAATTTTTTTTTCCCGTAGTATTGCTTTTACATGCTTCCCCATAGAACATGGAATTAAAAATACAATGCAAATGTTCTATTTATATATAAATAGAATATGGTGTAGCGCTACGCTGTATATACCACCACCAGAACCTCAAAGCGAGTACCAGAAAACAGTGGTTTCCCCTAAACCAAAAATCACCTTGAAATGTACATATCTGATACAGCGCAGTGCTGCTTATGAGGTTATGGTACCTCTCACAGTCAGCAGACCATAGGTTGAATATACATATAAAACAAAATATAAAACATCACAGTGCAGGATATCATATACACAAGAGACACTGTTAATGTAGGTATTCCATTCACAAATAGAGAGCCCCAACACTGGCTCTGAGTGGATCTGCACCTCTGGGTTTGTTGTTTTCTCCCTTCTCAGATAACCCACACCTTGCTGAGATATTTTCTTGAACCACAGTTCATATGTCAGGGATAGGGAGACAAAAAAAGGGCACAGAGATGCTCTCCTAGTGCAACAGGGTTATTCAAAGAGATCCGAATTGCTGCCGAAAGGTAACCGAACGCTGAAAATCAGCTTTCGGTTACCTTTCTTGACCATTTGGCTATTCTGAGAGCAGGCAATTCGCCAATTGTTGGTGAATTGCCTGCACATACGGTGCCCGTTCGAGGGCAGTGAAATCCCCATAGAGAAGCAATGCTTCGTCTATTCAGAGAACAAAAACCAGCAGTGAAAAGTTGCCGAAATGCCCTGCCATTCGGTGGCTTCATTCGACAGGTTTATTCAGACGAATCCCATAGGCGTCAATGTTAAAAATATCCTGTTTTAATTCAATATCTAATAAACCATTTATTATAACAATAATGCAGTAAAAAGTCTCTTTATTGATAGATTTTTTAGGATCTTTTAAGCATTTTTTGGGATTTTTCTCCAAAAAAACTTTTTCCGTTTATATATATATATATATTTTTTAACGTTTTTTCTTTACTGTAACAGCCCTTTTTATTATCATTCATTGGATTTCATATGGAAATTTCAGACATTTTCGCTCAGTAGTTTCTTTGCAAACTGTGTTTCACTTTTCAAACATTCAAGCGTACTGTTATTTTTCACTCCATTCGTCTGCGGTGCCGGTTTTTCCAGCAGCTGCTCTGGGCTCTGATCGGCTCCTGCTCGCGGTTCTCCGGTTGCTTTGGCGGGGTTAATCCAGATGTTTTTGCGGCTTTCGGTGTGCATTCGCCTGGCTTTTGTGGTGAGTGTTCGGTGGCTTTTCGGTGGCTTTTCCCTGCACTACGACGGCCCTGTGGTGTTTGCTGAATACACCGCAGGGTCGACGAAATGGGATCGCCGAATCAAGCCAGATTGAAGAGATTGAAAAGTCACCGAACATGCGGTGACTTTTCGATTCTCTTTGAATAACCCTGTAAATCTGGATAATTCGGTTCAAATTTGTTTTGCCAATTTTCAACTTACTGATGCTGGAGCTACCATAGCTCGAGGATAAGAGCGTGTGGATTTTTTGCTCAGCTGGATAAATCCATAAAACCACAATGGATCCAGGGATGTAGCTTTAAAATCACATTTATTATAACATAAGTAAAATAAATATAAAATATAACTACATCTGCAGGACGCGTTTCGCCGCATCAAACGGCTTCAGCCGGTATCACGCACGTAATTACGCATTGCCCAGGCATATACAACATCACAGTGTCTCCATTACTGATTATGATTAGCATTCTCATGGATCATGGAGGATCGTGCCCTCTTCATCACTGAAAGTCAAGAGCCGAGTATGGAATTTTTTAATCACTTTTGTTTTGTTATTAAATGATTTTGCGTTTGAGACCCTGTTATTTTTGCGGCTGCAATTAGGAATAACAAGTGACTGTGGAATGACTTGTTATTCTCTGCCTCCTTTTGTATTTGCACTTCCGTTAAAAAGTAAAGGACACATAAATGTGTAGTATCCTGCCATAGAAGCTTTGTCACAACCGGGGTTGTTATCATGAGCCATTACCTTTATCAGTGGGGTTCATTAAAAAATATAAATGTAAATATTATTGGTTTGAGTGGGATTGGACCCATAATCCTTAGAATGACTCATTCTAAGGGGATAATCCTTAGAAATCCCCTCATTTAAACTTGTTGCAAGGACACAAAAAGGATTGAATGCGTTTTAACTGTTGACTTCACACCATCTCTGTTTTTAATGCTGAAATGCATTGTGTTCGGCCTCTTCAAATCAAAGTGGTTTTATGTTTTTTTTCAACACAGCTTATTTAGAGGCACTATGGCAATCACTATGTAATGAAACCAGCACTTCAAGTATCATAGAAATAACAGAGGCAGAGCTCTCCAATATCTTCCTAAACACACATTCGCTCTTAATACTACTTATTCTTTACTTCCAACAGTACCATAACAAAACAAAAGATAAAATTGCTATACAAAGCAAAAATTAATAATGCAGCCCCTTATAAAATGTTTTCTTGTGTACTGATCTCATCTTTAATTTCAAGAAAAGGGTTTGAGGCGGAGGCTCAGATAGATGTATAGATTCATTACAATTATATACACTGATCAGCCACAACATTAAAACAACTGACAAGTGAAATGAATAACATTAATTATATTGTTGCAGTGGCTATTGTCCGGGGCTGGCATATATTTGACACCAAGTGAACAGTCAGTTCTGGAATTTCATATGTTGGAATCAGGAAAAATGGGCAAGCAATAAAAAAAAAACCTTTGACAAGGGCCAAAAATTTATGGTTAGATGACTGTATCAGAGCATCTCCACAATGGCAAGTCTTTTGAGGTGTTCCCGGTATACAGTGGTTAGTAACTACCATGGGTAGTGCAAGGAAGGACAATCTGTGAAATAGTGTCTGTCACGACAACTACGTACGCTGCAGCAAAAGATACAGAGTTAAGCAACTCACTATCTGTCTATCCTAAACCCAGATAATGACTATGCAGACAACAATCCCCTGTGCGCATGTGCCTAACTGTCCCAGCAGCGCCTTCGCTCGTGACACGCACGTAGAACGTGATGAAGTGGTCACAGGGTTGCAATGCTACCTGGATACTCTCGTCCTGGAATACCGACTACGTCTCCCACAATCCCTGCACCCACTTTTCTTATTCTATTCATTACGCTGCCACCAGTTCTCATGAACACTACGCGCGCTGCCGGCGTGAGATGCAGGGTTAAGCAACTCCCTATCTGTCTATCCTAGACCCAGATAATGACTACGTGGACAACAGTCCCCTGCGTGCTTACCCAACCGCCCCAGCGACCGCAACTCACAGTTTAGTAGATACTCGAGCTTAAATCAACAAGCAATAATCCAGTCTCTTCAGTCAGCGTGGATCGAATCAGCTAGAAGCAGAACTTAAGTTGTATTTATTAGGATAACCAAAAATTATCTCAGTGTATTTGTTACAGAAAAAATGGATATGATAAATTACACACAAACAGCAAGAAAATAAAACGAGCAAACACAGAGCCTTACTTACACGTCAAATAAGCTAGCATCGGTGACTCCTGGGGCTGGAGATTGAAGCATTGATAGCATGGACAGACCATCACACACGCAGCGTGAACCCCCTCTGATCAGCCAGAGCCACATGGCGTGCTCCAGAATATATAGGGCTTCCTGGTCATTCAAATAAACCCCATAAATGGTGCAGCCCCCTGCACTACAGGTCCCAGCCTGCCCCGTTCTGGGCACGCTCAGTGCGCTTCTTCGTTAAGTTTAATTGCCCAAAGATATCCATCATCTCCCAAGACCCCTTCTAGTGTTCAAATGAGGTGATTATTTCTTTGAAAGGCAGGTCCACTTATACCTTGGTGCCCCGGTGTCTTCGGCCAGGACTCCAAGGTGTGAATATAGGACACAGAACTTCCCAGTTCACCAAATGAGTTATTGCTTTTATTCACACCTTTCGATGGCTTCACAGAGGAAATGGTCACTGGCCTGTTAATTGCTTCCTCCAGCAGGCTAGCAACTCAGGCATTGATCATTTAGGCCAGCTGCGCAAAATGGCCTGGTATCTATAGATAGCCATAGGTATAAATATGCCTATATATAGAAATATATACACATATATCGCAATAGATATACGGATAGGTAGACACAGGTAGATACATATACATATCACGATAGATACACAGATCTAATTGGTCACAGTGTCAGGGTGCTGAGCGTCCAAGGCTTATCACTACAAGTTGGAAGTATAGGCCAGCCCATCTCATCTGATCACACTGAAGAGCTATAGTAGCTCGGATTGCTGAAAAGGGTAATGCTGGCCAAGATAGGAAGGTGACAGAACACACTTGACATGTACCACCTTCGTAAAGATGGTTGCAGACCACATACACCTCTTCATGGCAATGGTGTTCCCTGATGACAGTGGCCTCTTTCAGCAGGATGATGCATCTGGCCACACTGCAAAAATTTACAAGGAATGGTTTGAGGAATATGACAAAGATTTCAAGGTGTTTCTTTGGCCTCCACACTCCCCAGAACTCATTCTGGTTGAGCATCTGTGGGATGAGCTGCAACAACAAAGCCGATCATGGAGGCCCCACCACACAGCTTGCAAGACATATATGATCTGCTGCTAATGTCTTGGTGCCAGATACCACAGGACACATTTAAAGATCTTGCGGAGTCCATCCCTCAATGCATCAGCGTTGTTTTGGCAGCATAAGGAGGACTTACACAATAGTAGGAATGTGTTTTTTTATGTTGTGGTTGATCGGTGTAGAAATCATTAGACTTTTGACTAAGGAGACAAATCGGAAGGGACTGCATTTTATATATACTTGCCCTGTTAAAGAATGGGGTGCTGTCACCTATGTGCATGAAGTAAACTGACTTGTCAGCCTTAGCCTCAAACACCACCCTCTGTTAGGGAGTTCAGAGCAGACAGCTGTCAGCCGGCTGCAGGATAAAGTGAAGAAAATCAATATAACTGTTAACTGCCTATAGCACCATATCACGGTTCCAGATCAGGGTCAGACCCGCAGCCTCTCCTTCCTAAAAAAGGTATGAAACAGGAAGGCAAGAGAAATTTTAAATTATGTACAACGCCAAGGATTGCACAATCATCTTTTATCACACACTCATTCCGTGCCCCGACAAATCTCATAACACAAAGCCCCATGCAAACATACCCAATTAATCCCATCACCATCATATGTGCAGCCTGCCCACAACTCCTATCACCAGCAACGTACCGGCTGGGTGGAGTAGAGGTAACATCACTGCTCTGACTGTGGAGACCTTGGAGACACAGGTTCATAATCCCGGCAAAAGCACCTCTCCAGTAAGTGTCCTTGGGCAAGACACCTAACAGTACATACTCACCACCTGTCAGGATTAGGCGGCGATGGGAACCGATGTGCAAGGTGTACCAACTCGGCTCATCTACTATGTGGAGGGTTCGGTATAAATATACAACCTTATCCACAATAGTGCATGGGTGATAGGTAGAATCAAGTAAGTAGTAATGTCCAGAGCCGGTTCCAGGATATAGGCAAGCAGCGAAGTCGATAATGGTAGCCGGGGTCAAAAAGGGTTAATTCAGGCAGCATAAACGTTAATTCAGGCAGAAGGTCATAGGATAAAGGCAGCCAGCAGAATCGTTACACATAAGCAGGGTTCGGTACACGGCAAAGTAAAGCAAGCTTCTGTAGATCAGACACAATGTAACACATGAGAGACTAGACGAACTAGCAATGAACTCACCAATCAGCCGGCTTCTTATAGAGGGATCTCAGGTTCTAGCTGATTGGTGGGCGGGATGACGTCAGACGTATGGAGCGTCGTGGCGCGCCGCGCGCGCATCACTTTCGTTCCGGGATGCGGATGGGGAAGGAGCCTGGGCGCCATTTGGAAGCTCGCCGGCGGCCATCTTGGGTCCGCGCGGCGGCGCGACAGGTGGGTAGTCCTCACAGTGCCCCCCATCAAGGTGACCACTCCGGGGACGCGTGGGATGAACAACGTGGAACTGCCGGACAAGAGCAGGCGCGCGAACCTCAGCAGCCGGGATCCAAGAGTCCTCTTCGGGCCCATAGCTGGTCCATCGAACCAGGTACTCGAGACGACGGCGATAGAAATGGGAATCCAGGATCCTCTGAACCTCGTACTCATCATCCCCGATGGCCACCAGAGGACCAGGACGATACGGTGTGCGGCCGGTGAAAGGATCCGGAGGGGACGGACGCAGCAGAGAGACGTGGAACACTGGATGTACGTCGAACTCCTGAGGAAGTCGAAGTCGAACCGCTGTAGGGGATACTACTTTGGATATGACGAATGGTCCCAACTTCCGAGACGGGCAGCGTAGTCTGACGTGCTTAGAAGATAACCATACTGAATCGCCCACTACGTATTGTGGTGCTAGATCTCTGTGTCGGTCTGCGAATTGTTTGTACGATCGTTGAGCTGATAGCAAGGAAGCTTTGACCTTTCTGTAACCTCCAATGATCTGTGCCATATGTTGGTTCAATGAAGGAACATTGCTGGGGATCGGTGATCCTGGTAACATCGTAGGGTGTTGACCATAATTCACGTGAAATGGTGACTGACCAGTAGAACGATGAACTTGGTTATTATATGCGAACTCAGCAGTGGGTAATAAATCGTACCAGTCATCTTGCAGATGAGAGATGAAGCATCTTAAGTATTGTTCTAGTGTACCGTTTGTTCTCTCTGTTTGGCCATTGGTTTGTGGGTGATATGCGGTAGATAGGTTCTGTTGGATATGTAGATTTTTACAGAAGGCTTTCCAAAATTTCGAGGTGAATTGGGTTCCTCTGTCAGAGATGATAGTGGACGGTAGCCCATGCAGGCGGAAGACTTCTTTGATGAATAATGATGCCGTCTGAGCAGCGGTAGGTATGCCTTTGTGAGGCGTGAAATGAGCCATCTTTGAAAAACGATCTACTACCACCATTATGGTATCGTAACTGGCAGATATAGGTAGTTCTACTATAAAGTCCATGGATATATCCACCCAAGGAGCTTGTGGTACAGGCAATGGTTGTAATAGCCCTTGGGGGCGTCTACGAGGGACTTTTGCACGAATACAAACCGGACAATTAGTTACATAGGACTTTATGTCCTTGGCCATCCGTGGCCACCAGAAGGAACGGCTAATCAGATCGGTGGTCTTACGAATTCCTCCATGGCCACCCAGGAGGGAGTCATGACAGTACTGGAGTACGGACAGGAGTGCGGCAGCGGGTACATATATCTTTTGCTTGTGTAGCAGAAATCCGTCTTGTTGACGCAAGGACAGTGACGGGTCCTTTTGTTCCAGAGTGTTTGTGTGTTGTTTGATTGTATCCCATAGAGATAGCCTGGTGATCGCGAAACACGTTCTGGGTAGTATAGGATCATTATTGACCTCACGAGGATCTTCTTGCGCTCGAGACAAGGCATCGGCCTTCCCATTCTTGCTACCAGGTCGGTAAGTGATGATCATATGAAATCGACTAAAGAACAGTGCCCATCTGGCTTGTCTCGGTTTCAACCTGCGTGCTTGTTGTAGATATTCGAGGTTTCTGTGGTCTGTAAGGACGACCACGGGATGGTGCGCCCCTTCGAGCAGATGACGCCACTCTTCTAGTTAAAGCTTAATAGCGAGTAGTTCTCTCTCGCCTACGTCGTATTTCTTTTCCGCCAGGGTGAGAGTTTTTGAAAAGAAGGACACTGGACGTAGGATATCATCTTTCGTACTTCTTTGGGATAAAATCGACCCTACGGCAAAAGCTGAGGCATCCACTTCTAGAGTGTATGGTAATGTAGGGTCGGGTATTGACAAAACAGGTGCTGTAGTTATGGTTTCTTTTAGTTGGTGGAATGCTTTATGGGCTTCTTCGGACCACCGGAACGGAGTTTATATCTTGGTCAAGTTGGTTAAAGGTTGAGCTATGGCAGAGAAGTTTTTTACGAATTTTTCTATAAAAATTGCAGAATCCGATGAAACATTGAACCTCTTTTTTGTTAGCTGGTGCGGGCCATGTGGTGACTGCCTTCACTTTAGCTGGATCCATCTGTATATATCCCAGAGTGATAATGAATCCGAGGAATTCTATACTTCTTGTATGGAAGAGGCATTTTTCTAGTTTGGCGTATAAATGATGTTTCAACAACCTTAATAGTACGGTCCGGACGTGGGTCTCGTGGGACTCGGCTGTGTTTGAATAGATCAATATATCATCCAGGTATATTATTACAAATTGGTCTAATATATCTCTAAAAATATCATTGAGGAACCTTTGGAAGGTGGCGGGGGCATTGCATAGGCCGTACGGCATTACCAGGTATTCATAATGGCTGTACCTGGACCGAAAGGCAGTTTTCCACTCATCCCCGTCGCGTATCCTGACTAGGTTATATGCACCCCTTAGATCGAGTTTAGTGAATATCGTAGAAGTTCTTAGTCTGTCCATCAGTTCGGTTATCAAAGGGAGGGGGTATTTGTTTTTGATGGTGATAGAATTGAGGGTGCGGTAATCCACACAGGGCCTGAGTCCCCCATCTTTCTTCCCTACCAAGAATATAGGTGCACCCGCAGGTGAGGTAGATGGTCGAATAAATCCTTTTTGCAAATTTTCTTCTACGTATTCTTTAAGGGTCTTTAGCTCGGGTTCTGATAGCGGGTATATCCGTCCATGAGGGATAGGGGCCCCAGGTAATAAATCTATAGGACAGTCGTAGGTTCTGGAGGGTGGTAACGTATCTGCTCCTTTTTTCTCAAATACTTTATGAAGGTCTTGGCAGATTTTGGGAATTTCGGTACACACTGCTATCGTGTGTATTTGCAGAACAGTAGCGCTCAGGGTGGTTATGGGTTCTTCTTGGTCGAAGGTTATGGTGCTGTTGATCCAGTTTATAGTCGGATTATTCTTTCTCAGCCAATTCAGGCCAAGGACGGCTGGGAACACTGGTGATGAGACAATGTCAAAAACAATGGTGTCGTTGTGGCTTCCGCCAATACTAGCGGGCAACGGTATGATCTCTTTGGTAATCGGCCCAGACAACGGTGAGCTACCATCCAGGAGTTGTATGGGATAAGGATGTTTCTTGTACACGGTGGGGACCCCCAAGGATTGGGCCATGTTACAATCCATGAAGCAGCCGCTTGCTCCTGAGTCAAGCATGGCGTTGATGCTCATGGCGCGGTTGTTCCACTGTAAAGACAAAGGTACAATCATATGGGTAGACATGGCATTGCATACGCTTCTGACTGAAATAAAGGCTGGGACAGCTAGCGGCTTACCCATGTGACTGCTAGGCTTCTCTCTGCACTCCCGTACATGATGACCAGCACGACCACAGTAGAGGTATAGGCCTAAGGAACGCCTCCTTGTCCTTTCGGCTTCTGTAAGAGGTCCTCTTGCGGCCCCTATTTGCATCGGTTCTTCCTCGTCCAACCCGGTTGCAGGAGCGTTTGACGGCAGAGGAGGAAGGGGTCTCCTGGTCGGCGTTGGGGGGTGGTAACCGGCACGTTCAGCCCTCCTTTTGCGCAGTCTATGGTCGATTTCGACGCTTAAAGACATAAATTTTTCCAGAGTTCTGGGTTTCTCGACTCTTGCGAGCTCGTCTTTAATAGTTTCTGATAATCCTTTTCTAAACCTGGCTATGAGGGCCGGTTCGTTCCATTCGGAATCTAGAGTGAGATGCTTAAAATCTGTTAAATATTCTTCTACTTCGTTTTTTCCTTGTCTTAGGTTTTCGAGGGCTTGGGCTGCGTTAGTTAGCCGGTGGGGGTCATCGTACATTTCTTCCATCTTCTTAGAAAAAACATCCCAACTATTTAACAGAGAGCTATTGGTACTTATCAAGTGATGTGCCCATTTCTGGGGCCTACCTGTTAGCAGCGATATCGTAGCCCTGACCTTGGCAAAGTCGTTTCTGTAGGTCCATGGTTGTAGACAAAACATGAGGTGGCACGAGGTTATGAAGGAGCGGAATTGAGCACGGTCGCCGCCAAACTTCTCCGGGGGAGCCACGTATGGTTCGGGTCCCGTCGTGTTTGTGTCGGGCGGAGATGCGGTAACTACTGCAGCTCCACCGGCGGCAGCACTGCCGGCTGTTCCTTGTTCTAAGCGGTTTAGATGTCTCTGCATAGCCACCTGGTTGGCTTCCAGTACTTGAACAGACTTTGTCAGTACGTTGAGTTGTTGCGATATGGCAGTCAAGGCTTCTGGAATACTTGCTGGTTCCATGATGGCTAGTTCGTTCTGTCAGGATTAGGCGGCGATAGGAACCGATGTGCAAGGTATACCAACTCGGCTCATCTACTATGTGGAGGGTTTGGTATAAATATACAACCTTATCTACAATAGTGCATGGGTGATAGGTAGAATCAAGTACGTAGTAATGTCCAGAGCCGGTTCCAGGATATAGGCAAGCAGCGAAGTCGATAATGGTAGCCGGGGTCAAAAAGGGTTAATTCAGGCAGCATAAACGTTAATTCAGGCAGAAGGTCGTAGGATAAAGGCAGCCAGCAGAATCGTTAAACATAAGCAGGGTTCGGTACACGGCAAAGTAAAGCAAGCTTCTGTAGATCAGACACAATGTAACACATGAGAGACTAGACAAACTAGCAATGAACTCAATCAGCCGGCTTCTTATAGAGGGATCTCAGGTTCTAGCTGATTGGTGGGCGGGATGACGTCAGACGTATGGAGCGTCGTGGCGTGCCGCACGCGCGCGGATCACTTTCGTTCCGGGATGCGGATGGGGAAGGAGCCTGGGCGCCGTTTGGAAGCTCGCCGGCGGCCATCTTGGGTCCGCGCAGCAGCGCGACAGGTGGGTAGTCCTCACACCACCCAGGACATACTTGAAAACAAGGGAAATCTCAATGTATCCTTCCTGGTAAAATACTTTAAAAAAAAAAATAACTCCTATCACACACACCCACACAACTCAATTTTATATAAAATACCTACATGTCCCTTTCACATATTTGCAGTCACTCATTTCCGGTGGCATGCCAACAAGCAGTGATATCATAGCAAGAAGGGGAAGAACTGGCCTGGCAGGCAATTGATTGATTGATTGAGGATTCAGTGATCTGATGCTGAGAATCAGTCATACGGAACTGCGGAAATTCCCTCAACCAGAAACTGGGTAAGTAGCAGTTTTTGATATATCATCAAGGGATGACATATTGCATTCATTTTTGATAGGATATCACATGGAAAGAAAACCTGTCAAGTGCAGGCTCACACTAATGAACACATATGGGATATGAAAATGTTAAAGGGATATATTCATAGTTTGCTATTATAACAAAATACATTCTATTTTCTGCCAAACTGTGTCAAGATTCAAATCGATTCAAATCTTTGAAAAGGCTTGCCAGATAAAAAAAATTTGGTGTTGAATACCATACATTTTTAGCTTCTTTCCTGTATCATTCTGTCCCTGCTGTGCACCAGGCATAAGACATTGGTAGACTACTGAAGGATGATTAACTCCGTATAGTTACTTTATGAACCAGTTGAAAGTACCCTATTTTTTAACAAATATATGTAAGAGATGGCACAACACATAATCATCATAGCATCACAATCCAATGTCATTTAAAAGAAAAAGAAAACATAAAATCAATGAATCAAAGACATTGAAAGAATACCTTTTCAACAACAAAAACTCCCTATGCAAACTTTTTCTTTGCCAAAACTGGCCACATAAAATATTTTTTGGTATATTTTGAGAAAACAAATTGAAACTGGAAAAATAAAACAAACATAAGCAAAAGGAAAATAGGAGTACATGACCAAAGCCAGATGAAATGTAAGAGGCCGAAAGCATAAAGTGTAAAAATCAATATAATCCATTTAATATACACACACATATATATACTGTATATACACTCTCTGACCATTTATTAGGTACACTTGTTCAATTGCTAGTTAACACAAATTGCTTATCAGCCAATCACATGGGAGCAACTCATTGCTTGCATCAGGATGGGGAAGAAAGGGGATTTAAGGGATTTTGAACGTGGCATGGTTGTTGGTGCCAGATGTGTTGGTCTGAGTATTTCAAAAACTGCTGATCTACTGGGATTTCCACACACAACAATCTCTAAGGTTTACAGAGAATGGTCCGAAAAAGAGAAACTATCCAGTGAGCGGCAGTTGTGTGGACGAAAAGGCCTTGTTGATGTTAGAGGTCAGAGGAGAATGGGCAGACAGGTTCGAAATGATAGAAAGGCAACAGTAACTCAAATAACCACCAAGGTATGAGAATACCATCTCGGAACGCACAACACATTGAACCTTGAAGCAGATGGGCTACAGCAGTAGCAGACCACACCGGGTGCCACTTTTGTCAGCTAAGAACAGGAAACTGAGGCTACAATTCGCACAGGCTCACCAAAATTGGACAATAGAAGCTTTGGAAAATGTTGCATGGTCTGAGGAGTCTCGATTTCAGCTGCAACATTCAGTTAGTAAGGTCAGAATTTGGCTTAAACAATATGAAACCATGGATCCATCCTGCCTTGTATCAACGGTTCTGGCTGGTGGTGGTGGTCTTATGATGTGGGGGATATTTTTTTGGCACACTTTGGGCCCCTTGGGACCAACTGAGCATTGTTTAAATGCCACGGCCTACCTGAGTATTATTGCTGACCATGTCCATCCCTTTATGACCACAGTGTACCCATCTTCTGGTGGCTACTTCCAATAGGATAATGCACCATGTCACAAAGTTCAAATTGTCTAAAACTCATTTCTTGAACATGACAATGAGTTCACCGTACTCCAATGGCCTCCAGAATCACCAGATCTCAATCCAATAGAGCACCTTTGGGATGTGGTGGAACGGGAGATTTGCATCATGGATGTGCAGCTGACAAATCTGCAACTGCGCGATGCCATCATGTCAATATGGACCAAAATCTCTGAGGAATGTCTCCAATACCCTGTTGAATCTATGCCACCACTAAGAATTAAGGCAGTTCAGAAGGTAAAAGGGAGTTCAACCCAGTACTAGCAGGGTGTACCTAATAAAATGACCATTGAGTATATATTTATGAAAATCAATCTTAAAGGAACACTCTACTCAAAAAATCACACCCCGTTTTTTTATCCTAACCTATCCCTATTCCCTTAATAAATCTTTCGATTTTTTTTTTTTTTTGTAACTGTAATACTTACCCTAAAATCCTCTTGTTTCCAGCGGCGTTTTTTTTTTTATACTCACCTCCCTCCTCTTCCGCTCCCATCCTTCTTGCTGTGTCTTGGCTTCTGGTTTACGTGAGAAGCGCGCATGCGCGCCTCTCACATAAGCCAGCCAATCGGCAGGCTTCCTCCCGGCTCCCTCTGAGGATTAGTGTTGCGCGCAAGAGGATGCGCGCAACACTAACCCTCAGAGGGAGCCGCCAGCTTCTGCGGTGAGTAGGAGACGTCATCGCGCTGAAAGCGCGATGACGTCTCCTACTCGGCAAAAGTCGGCAGAAGCGGGAAATATGATTCCCGCTCTGCTGACTGACAGCTGGGAGGGCGGAGTAAACTCCTCCGCCTCTCTCAGCTGTTTTCAGCTTTTTCAGCTGAACCGATGAGCGGAGGGAGGGGGGACAGAGGGCAGGATACTCCGGGCACCATGACCACCTAAAATAGCTTAGGTGGTCATGTTGCCTAGAGTGTCCCTTTAAATGGTCATTTTTGAATATGATAGGTAAAAAGAAAGAAGGAACGATAACAATATCCTGTTGTACTAACACTTGTTAATACAGAAGGAAACTCTTTAATAAGATACAGTACAGTTGCCTAAAAAGACTGCAATCTAACACAAACGGCATATGACGCAGTTTCCGTATTTCGATCTGGTTTAGATTACTTATTCCAAAGTAATATTGAGACCCAGGGTTAAAACTATCAGAGGCCCAAATGACATCTGGCTTCGCAGCTACTCCAGATTATTGGCTGCAATGTTTATCAGTGCATTATTCATCAAAACTGATGATGCAAAGTACAACATGCTGTCTGCATCTCCGTGTCTGAGTAGGAAATAAGTTGGCAGAAATGCCTGGTATTCTGTGAGCAGCATGTAATCAATAGTGTGGGTGCTTGTTTGTTTTATGTTGATGACTATTCCCTCTGGTGCATCTTTGTGAGAATTTTTTTTTGTTCGCTACATCACCAGCTGTGCATTTTATCTTATCTCTGATCTTACTACTAACATTTGTAACTAAATAAAATATGGCATCATTTTTTTTTTCTTGGATAAAGAAGCAAAAAGTAATTTCAAATTATTTAATATATCTTTGCCATGTCAAGGAAATGTTTCACAGGAGTAGAGGTAGATACTTATTTTATTGTGGGTATACACAAGACTTTACTCTTCTGTTTTCACTAATGTAACAGGATCTCAAAAATTTTGCAATATTCCAAAGTATGCTGCTATCCACGCACCCGATTGGTTGGCCTTGGGACAAATAGTCAATTTCACAAAATAGTCTTTTGCTGATAGTAGTATAAAACACAAATTCACATTTTGTTTATCAAACTTCATACATCCAAAAGCAAGGAAATTTCAAGGCAAATTAATATCCCCATGATATCACTTACCTGGACATGTTAAACATTTGTAACTGTCCTGCACTTAACCCAGGAAAGGGTAAAAAGACCCATGTCAGTTGCCCCTGCTGTCAATGGCAGCACTTTTACTGCTCCAGTCCATATTTTTGCAATGCCCTTCTTATGTGGAGCTGAGGGGCGGCCCACCTTGTTATATAAGGGAGGTGCCCCAGAGTCTCCTTGTCTTGACATCACGCTAGCTGTTCCTGGCTATTCCTGAACTCCATGCTTCTGATTGTTTTCCCTATGAGATCCTTGCTGCCCCTGTGTTTCCGGTCTTCCCCATCTGACTCTGCGCTGTATGTATCACCGCCTGCTGTCACCTGTAAAATAAAGCACTTGTTTTACACCGTATCTGCCAGTCTGCCGTGTGGCCCCTGCAATTGGGCTCTGCCTGTGGAACCTGCTTCGATGAGGAGTGTGACAGTATCATTCTTTTTAAGAACATATATATATATATATATATAAATAATGTACACCATAATAATCTCTAATATATATATTTCTGGTGTATTTCCGCAAATATATATATACTGTATATAAGTCATGACTGAATGACTGACTCATTGATGCCTAGCTCAAACCGTTTAACCTAGGAACTTTAAATTTTGCAGGTACATTGTTTTTATGACGCGGGCACCCACTAAGGAAGGATGTTTGGAAATTCCGCCCCTAAGGGGGTGAAAGAGGAGTTGAATATTTTAAACAGGATATATATATCTCAAAAACCAAAGATGTTAGAGGTGTGAAAATTGGTATTTACAAACTTCAAGGAAAATAAAAAAACACATGTTTTACCAGTGTCCAAAAGTTCATGTAAGGGGGAGTGAAAAAGGGGGGTGAATATTTTAACCCCTTAGTGACCGGGCGTTTTTTACGCATCTGCGCTGTTAGTGTTTAGGTCAAATTTTCCTCTTACTCGTTTATTCAACCCACACATTATACACCATTTTTCCCACCATTAAATGGACTTTCTAAAAATACCATTATTTACATCATATCGAATAATTTACTATAAAAAAAATGAAATATGATTTAATTTAATCCCCCAAATCTACAACCACCAAAAAAGACCCTGGCTAAATAGTTTCAAAATTTTCAGAATTTCTGAATTCTGCCCACTGGCGCTGGCTGATGACATCATCACGCAGCGTGATGACGTCATCGGATCGGCCGGCCCCTAGGAAACGGCGAGGCACACTTCAAGATTGCCATAGACATCGTGGGAGCCGGCAAGGAAGGTGAGTATCGGGTGGGAGGGAGGTTAGGAGCCGCTGACGTACTATGTACGTCCGTGGGTCTAAGGGGTTAAACAGGATAGCTATATCTCAAAAACCAAAGATGTTACAGATGTGAAAATTGGTATTTACAATCTTTGGAAAAAAAAAAAATATGTTCTACCATTTTCTAAAAATCCAGTAAAGGGGGGGGGGTTAAAAAGGGGTGTGAATACTTTTATCAGTATGCATATAGTTCAAAAACCAAAAGATGTTACAGATGTGAAAATTGTTTTTTCAAGAAGTTTGTAGATACCAAACATGTTTTACCATTTACCAAAAGTCCAGGCAAGGTGGTGAAAAAAGGGGGTTATATTTTTAAAAGGATATGTATATCTAAAAAAAAGTTACAGATGTGAAAATTGGTATTTAGATTATTCTTGAAAAATAAAAACATACAGGGTAATTCAAAGAGATCTGAATTGCTTGAGAAAAGTAACCGAACGCTGAAAATCAGCGTTCGGTTACCTTTCTTGGCCATTCGGCTATCCAGAGAGCAGGCAATTCGCCAAATCCAGTCAGATCGGCATGTATCCCTCCTCCCGGCGCACTGACGTCATCTCCCCGGGGGAGCGATGACGTCAGTTTCAGGCGTCCCCCCCCCACGCCGGAGCAGGGGAAGCGCCTGAAGGGGAGTGGGGATCCTTTGTATCCCTCTATCTCCCCATCGCCGGGGACCAGGAGGCTGTGGCCAGCAGCACTGGAAGGGTCACAGCGTGACCTTTCCAGCGATGTAGGGGTTAACCCCTTAGTTGCCAGGTCGCGGCCTGGCACCAATCAGTGCAACACCGTGGCCTTTTTCCGGTTGGGGCCACCATCTTTCATGGCAGCCCCCACCTTTGGGTCCCCCCGCGTTAGCTGACTCATCGCGCCATGCGCGATGATGTCAGTTAACCGGGGAACCCCCTAGCTGCAAAGGGATTTCCTAAGGAAATCGCATAGAGGAGATAGGGGGGTTCTTTGAACCCCTTTTTCTCCTGATGGGTGGCAGCTAGGGGATCATGTCTGATATTGCTGGAAAGGCCAGAGCACGGCCTTTCCAATGATATCAATCACGACCATGTTAAAAGTAAAGTAAAAGTGTAAAAAATGTAAAAATAAAAATAAATAATTAATTAATGAATAAAAAAAAAAACGTGTTTTTTTTTAAATGCAGGATTATTGTTCACATTTCAATTATAATGTGAACAATGATGCTTCACTAATGATTTTTTTGGGGGGGGGGTGGTTTAGCTAAAATCACGCAATTTCTCCCCAAAAATAAAATGGGTTCCCCGTTCAAATTATTTTAACAAGCCTACCCCTTAACATATGACCACAAAGGCTCGGATAATAAAATAAAAAAAAAACACTTTACACACTGTGGATGATTGAAATTTTATTGAAAAATTCTAATTTTTTTATTTTTTTTTACAGCATTTTGGCAGGACATGACCTATACATATAATGATATATTATTAATCTGCCGAGTCTGCCGGAAAGAACGATATATAATTTGTCTGGGTGGTATAATAATACGTGACTTAAAACCGCGTTAAAAACGGTCAAAATGAGCTCAGCAAACTTCTACTTTGAAACAGCGCCGAAGTTGTAAAATTACTCCCGTCCTTAATGAATTAATATGCAATAATTAACCCCTTAATTAATGTTAGATTAAATGCCCAAATGAAACTCCTGTACACAACCGCATTAGCACTGGGTCTCAGCCCGAGTCTTACAGGGTTATTCAGAGAGCGGTGAAAACCAGGAGAATGACTGGAGAAGTGAAAATTCTAGGTTAAAGTTGCCAAACCAGAAAAATTCTCACATTTATCTTACTTTCCAAATAAGCTATTTTGACCTAGAATTTTCAGTTCTCCAGTCATTCTCCTGGTTTTCACCTCTCTCTGAATAACACTGTATGTGTTTCCCTAGCATGTGCTAAACGACCTTGTACACGGACTCCCACGGACAAGTAGATCTGTTGGTGGGTCGTCAGGCGCTACCTTTTAGGGACTCGCACTAGATTTTTCCATTAGCGATGGCGTTTTAGCTCACACCAGGTGACAGGGCCTCATGTTGGGCAAGTCACACAGAGATAAAGAAGACAAGACCTCATGCTTCTTTGCTATGAAAATGTGAACTAGATTATTTAGGTAATTATTGATAAAGAAATGTCAAAATGTTGACCAGAAATCGCCAAAAATTATCCTATATAGCTTTATTTACGGCATGGTTAGTTTGGAGTAAAATGTAAAAAATGTAATGTAATCTCCACCGTTCCAGCTTTAGGAAATAAACCTAATGTGCCATGAAGAAGGAGCCTGCATACTTAATAACATCTGTGAGACACACTATCTGCCCAAATTGAAAATAAGGGTTGCCTAAAGACATCAGGGATCTTTAAGTGCCCATTTTTTATGCTCTTCTTCATGATCATTCGCCCCAGTTATTTAGTAGGTACTTAGTTTGGTGATAAAGTCCATAGGCTAGGCGTAAACCCTGGTGCAAACTTAACCAGATCTGTGGCAAACCTACTAAAGCCATCAACGGGTTCTATTACATACCTGACAATACCATAACTACAAGAGACGTTACATATAATAGCCTGAAATAGCTATTCCACTGTTGCTGCAAGCTGGGCTTGTGGATTGAGTGTCACGATTCCCTGTGCACGTTTACTGTATATTAATGTCTCCTATACTTAGTATAGGAGACGTTAATTTGCATTTCGAATGGAGGTGCAAGCTATTCCAAGGTAGTATGCGCTTCCCCCGGGTGATGGTGTTTTACAGAAAAATACCATTTACTGAAAGCTGGTGTTAAGTGATTTTGCATTTGCGTCCTTCACATCCTACATTTCCTCAGGATAGAATAAATTGTTACTATCCATGTAACAAAATTAGTGCATCGCCTGTAATATTTTGATCAATTTATTATAATTAATGTATTTCCATACTGAGGTGTTGGGACACCCGTGGGATTTTGAGTGCTTAGTAGGTCAGATTATGATGTTATAGAGGCTTTGTGCGCACCAAATGGTAGAGGTGAAGAAGAGGACAACTGAAACTTTAAAAGAAGTATTTGGCCTTCAGTACATCACCAATCATCCTGCTCCTGGTTGTGAATCCACACATAAAATTCAGATCCAGCAGTGTGGCCACAATATATCCAGTAGCTTTCAGTGACCAGCACCTACATTCTCTAACGGTTGCTTGGTCATAATGTATATCCCTGATGTGTGAGATAATCACTAGTGGCGGTTACTGCCAGGAAAAAAAAAAAAAAGGTTAATATAGCCCTTTTCTCACGTCAAGACTTGGGATGACTGCAGGCACATCTCTTTGCCATGCCCGCCACTGTGTGAGGCATGTGTGTGAGGCGTGACGTAGCAGCGAAAGGGGCACTGGGTTATTGAGGCTAGTTATCTGAAAAGGGCAGTCCAAGAAGCAATGGTCAAGAGCAGGCAGATAGCGAGTCCAGTGAGAAAGTCAAGGGTCTGGTACACTGGAATCAGTATTTAGAAGGTTCTCAGCAGCAGAGATAATGTGGCGACAATGAGCACTGCACCACTGAAGGTGCAAATTTAAATAGGGAGCCAATGCAGAACCACACCCACCGGAGAAGAGTCCCAGCCTCAAGCAGGAGCCTCCATAGGCTAAGGGAGCACTGGGTTGCCATACAGCCACCCCCAGCCTAACCTGGATGGAGCCGCACCACCCAGGCAAGAGACACCTCCCCTAGGTACCGCCAGACTGTAGCACTGAAGGCCACGCCCCCATGCCGAGACCATACAGCTGTCGCCATGTTCGTTGTCCCCACTGAGCACCGCAGTCTCCCACCCAGTGGGTCGGCAAGAGGAAGCCCCAGCTTGATGCCCCCCAGCACTAGGAGAGGGGACCCTTTGGTGAATCCTTTTTACAGGAGTAAAAAAAAAAAAAACACGACAATGTTTAAAACAAAAATAATGCACGAAAATGTATGGAAATAATATAGAAGGTCCTATTCATAACAATAAAAAGGTCTGTTACAGAAAAAAATGCCATTTAAAAAAAAGTAAATCAGAATCAAAAATGTTGCTGAAAAATCCAGGAAAATGCTTAAAAAAAAATTGAAAAAATAAATTAATAAAAAAACGTTTTGCTGGAAATGAAAAGAATAAATGGTTGAATAAACAATTTATAAAAACGTGGAATTTTCTTACATTGAAAGCTATGGTATTCACCTGTTTAAACCTGTCGAACGAAAGCACCGAAAATCTGGGCATTTTGCCAACTTTCCGGTGCTGTACCAGCGTTCTCTGAATAGATTAACCATTACTTCTCTATGGGGAATTTCACTGTCGCCGAAGGTAGCCGAATTCCACCTTATTTTGCTGGCAATTCGCCAATATTTTGCCAGTTTTTTACATAGCCGAATGGCCACGAAATTGCACCATACTGTGAAATTCACCATTTGGTGCAATTTGGTGGCAATTTGGCAGTCTTTGAATAAGTATACGTAATGTTAAGGACAGTTTCGACTTGAGATAAAAACTACAACAATGTGGACACTAAAGATTACAAATCTGATTCACACTGCAGCAACATAGATATGGATGATGAGAGTCACAATTCAGAAATCCCCCAAGACCCCCTGTTTCCCTGCTTTTGACCTCCTGTTCTCCTCTGTGGGATTTTCCACAGTTATTTCTTCTTCATGCTATAACAGTGCTCTTGCTCTGATCAATCTATATTTCCTTATTATTAACGCCTCATTGATAGACCGTTTCATTGCAGCCTTATGATTTACTGGAGGAATAAAGATGCCTAGATCTAAGCTTTTGATTTAGGGTTTTGTCACCTGCACAGAAATGTATTCAGTATCGAAAAACAAAACTGTTACTGATCTCTTTTAATATGCTGAAATTCTTACCACATACAAATGTAATCTTCTTAATCACAAGGGTTGTTAACCCATTTTGCCCTTATGTTCAGCTATCATATGTATTTCATTTATGTTAATGTGTGTACTGGTTTTCCAAAATGCATTAAACATTGTGTTTCCAATAAACCTTTCTACTGTAGTGAAAGAATTTAATTTTGGAAAATAGAAATTGGATAGAAAGAGGTTGATAAAATCTGGGTTTATTATGGCATGGATTACCAAACACTGATACAATGGAAGCAAAGGGATAAAATGACACATTATAGGGGTGATTCAGAAAAAGCCAATCTGGACCCGAAATGTCACCGAACAGGGAATTTCCCCATACGTTGACATTTCAGGGCCATTTGGCTATACAGAGAACAAATTTTGGCGAACTGCCAGCCAGTACGGTGCCTGTTCAACGGCAATGAAATTCCCCATAGAGAAGCAATGGTTCGTCTATTCAGAGAACACTGAACAGCAGTGAAAAGTTGCCAAAGTGCCCTGCTACTCAGTGGTTTCGTTCGACAGGTTTATTAAGGCGAATCCCCTAGGCTTCGATGTTAAAAAATATTCCTGTTTTAATTCAACATCTAATAAACCGTTTATTCTTTTATTTATTGATTATGTTTTAGGATCTTTTAGGCATTTTTCAAGATTTTTTCAGCAAAATTTTTTTCCTTTTTTTATCAGCTTTTTTTGTTGAGTAGTTTTTTCACTAACAGCGTTTCAATTTTGACACTTTCACCCATACCATTTTTCTTTTTTTTACCCTGTTCGTCAGCTTGTCAGCTTTTTCCAGCAGCTGGTCTACTCTGTGATTGGCTACTCGTCGGCTTCTTCAACGTGTTCGGTGTGTTTTTTTGCAGTGGGTTTCCGGTGGGATTTCGGCGGGTGTTTGGCAAGTATGCAGCAGGTTTGCAGCAGGTTTTACCTGGGAATCCTGAATACTGAATACTGAATTCACTGCAGGGTGGGGAACTTTGATTCCCCGTAGTGCGGGGAACGAGAGAGCACTGAAATGTCGGCGACATTTCGGTGCGCTCTGAATAATCCTGTTATGAGTCCTTAGAGCAGGAATCTCAAACTCTGGCCCACCCAGGTTTTTCTGAACTACACCTCAAATGATTCTGTGTAAATCTATTTCTTTCAAAGTATTCTGGGAATTGTAGGCAATGAACATCTGGGGGGGCCAGAGTTTGAGATCCCGGCCTTAGAGGATGCTAGCATTAAAGAGAGGACACCAGAAAACTTGTAATGGAAAAATATCTTCTGTGATATCTTTCACACGTGGAGGTCAGGATTCTGAAAGTCAGAAACACAGTACACAGGTTGAGAACTGGAATTAGTGGAGCCATCCAGATTTTAGTATTTCTGGATTGGGGCACTCTGGGTGGGTGCTGCCGCTTAGGAACCAAGCTCCTGATTGCTGCAACAGCTTTGTCACACACTGGAAACCTCTCGGCAGCCGCAGTGTGTGACGTTGTGCAATCTGAAAGAATACAAAATCTGGAATGTTTAGGTTCCGAGCATTCTGGATAAGGGGTGCTCCACCTGTACTACCAAACTGAGGATGGTCAAAACAAATCCAGATCAGGAAAGCAGGAACCAAAAGAATAACTAGCCAAGCTTCAAAATAAGTCCTCACCAAACTGCTGAATATAGAGGCATGGAAGGCTCCTAAAGAGTGCATAGTAAGGTAGAAAATAGAATATATGAAGCGCTGGCATAAACTTCCATCCAACACCACTGATACACTCGAAGATGCACTGTTCATTGTGATATCAAAAAGGGTAATCAATATCTGAGGAGGAAAGACTGAGTACCACTGATATTCTTCCAGAAAATGAGTAAACTGTCTATTTTCCATCCAGTTTTGTTCTACTGATGTCTATGGCACCAGTGAATATACTTTTAGAGTAGTGATCTCCATTGAACAATGCTAAACACTATAGTGAAACCAATGGAATAAACTATGCTAGACAATTTCTAGACTGGAACTATGCGGACATATACAATGAACAACTTTGACAGAAACTATGGTGAAACATTAAAAAGTATAGACACTGATGGTGGAATTTCCCCAAATAGTGAATTCACTGTAGTTTCATAGTACCTTATCCACTGTAGTTTCATGAAATTTGCTGGAAAAAAGACGTTGGTTTGTGAATAACCTCTTCAGTTATGAAGCCTCCTGAACAAAGGGAGAGGTTTAGTGAATCTTGCTGCCTAGTATGCCTCTCAGTAGGCATCTCACTATTCATGAAAGTTTTAGTGAATCCAACCAATTGTCTAACTATGTGCAAAGAATAACAATGGAATATTACTGGACAGTGATGATAATATAGTTGAAGAAAGATCTGACCTACTTGACTCTAAAAGAGCTTTCTCCATGACACATGAAATCTCCAGTTCCTGTGCTAGGATTGCAGTGGTTTTCTGCCATTTTGAGAAGCAGTGTAAATATTAGCTTACTGCATCCGATGATTGTGGAAGAGGTATTGAAAACACTGGAATATGACTTGCTTATGTACCATGTAAATAGAACATAGCCAGATATGTGTGTCTATGCATTAATTGCGATCAGGGTTATTCAGACAGCACGGTAATGTCACGACATTTCAGTGCTCTCCCGTTCCCCGCACTTCAACGAGTTTGATTCACCGCAGGGTCCCCGAAGTGCAGCGAACGGGGCGCTGAACGAAATGAAAAACCGCCGCAAATCCACCAAATCGATTGGAAGAACCGCTGAGAAACTGCCAAATCAATCCGAAAAAGTGCCAAATCAATCCGAAAAAACGAATACATCGGACGATCCGCCGCAGAACTGCGGAATCGTTGGGAAAGGGGAGTACAGTGGAGGCGCTAATATTGGTGGATATGTTTATGTTGTGCAGCCGACAGGGATTGAAACACAAAACCGACAGAAATGTGCAAATGTACAGTAGGAAGAAGAGAGAGGATCCTAGTGGCGCAGTCTCTTTTGAGAGTGGTCTATATAAAATATTGATTGGGTATGGTATTCCCACTATTTCAATCAGTGCACGGTCGAAAAGACCACTAAAGTGCTGCTATGAATAGAACTAAGTGCAGTAGTTTTACTGTGCAAAAAGGTGACAGTTGATGTCCTGTTATGAACAAATCGCATATAAAGTGCAAAGTGACAGTTGATATCCTGATATATTCAAAAAAATCACACATATAAAGTGCAGATGAAAAAAAGAAAGTGCATATATAAGTGCGTATAGTGCAATTGAAGGTCTTTTAAAAGGTTATCCTTATAAAGTCTCGTTTTCCAAATCACTTGTGAAGGCAAAAAACAGTCCAACCGACCATATATTCTGTATTGAAGACAAAGGTAGTCTGGTTGAGTCTCCACAGGGGCAGTCCAGAGGCTTACGTGAGGTCCTGGTGCACTGTCTTCACCTAAGTCCTATATAGACTCCCAATTCCCAAAAAATGGGAGGAAAAGAGGAGTGGGGTAGAAGGGAAACAGAAAAAATTAAAAATGGTGCAATATTGACTGATACAGGGTTAAGTGCCCGTAGACAAGGGAACACTTACACTTTATAGAGCCTTATATACCGGCTCTGGTGTGGAACGCCTTGGGCTTAATTGAGGGTAGCCTCTGCCCTTCTTTAGAGTTTTCTTGGGGTGGCCTCTGCCTTTCCTTAATGTTTGCTCGATCGTCTCAGATATAAAAGAGAGAGATCTTCATAACGTAATTTGTAAACAATGTTTAAAATAAGGTAAGTAGTGGTCAAAACAAACTCACCGATGTTGGAGCCTTAGGTTCCAGGCGTGTGGTACTACTTATTCGGTGGGTACCTTCACCTCTTTCATCTGCAGATGGTAGGACGTCCACTCCGTTGCTGCACTGCTGTGTCTCTCCTTCCTTCCACGCGAGGGAACCGGAAGCCCCACTCCTCTTTTCCTCCCATTTTTTGGGAATTGGGAGTCTATATAGGACTTAGGTGAAGACAGTGCACCAGGACCTCACGTAAGCCTCTGGACTGCCCCTGTGGAGACTAAACCAGACTACCTTTGTCTTCAATACAGAATATATGGTCGGTTGAACTGTTTTTTTGCCTTCACAAGTGATTTGGAAAACGAGACTTTATAAGGATAACCTTTTAAAAGACCTTCAATTGCACTATACGCACTTATATATGCACTTTTGTTTTTGCATCTGCACTTTATATGTGTGATTTTTTTGAATATATCAGGATATCAACTGTCACTTTGCACTTTATATGCGATTTGAACATAACAGGACATCAACTGTCACCTTTTTGCACAGTAAAACTACTGCACTTAGTTCTATTCATAGCAGCACTTTAGTGGTCTTTTCGACCGTGCACTGATTGAAATAGTGGGAATACCATACCCAATCAATATTTTATATAGACCACTCTCAAAAGAGACTGCGCCTCTAGGATCCTCTCTCTTCTTCCTACAGAACTGCGGAATCAATCCGAAAAAAGTTGACGACCCGCCGAACAGAGCGCTGACCAGCCACCGGAAAAAGCTGACAAGGTGACAAACAAGGGCTAAAAAAAACAAACAACTTTTTAAAACGTGTTAGCAAAAAAACTACTGCACAAAAATGTAGTAATAAGGATCAAAAATGAGAATCAAAAATGTTGCTGAAAAAAATCCAGGAAAATGTTTAAAAAAATTAAATAAAAAGACTTTTTGCTGGAAATGAAAAGGTTGAATAAATATTTAATAAAACTGGGGATTTTTTTTAACATTGAATCCTATGGGTTTCGCCTGATTAAAACTGTTGAATGAAACCACTGAAAATCAGGACATTCAACTGACATTTCGGTGCTGTTCGGTGGTTTCTGAATAGATTAACCATTGCTTCTCTATGGGGATTTCACTACCGCCTAAGATCACAGTATTTCACTGGCAATTTACCAATATTTGGCGAACTGCCTGATTTTTGAATAGCCAAATGGCCATGAAATTGCAATGTACGGGGAAATTAACTGTTTGGTACAATTTCGGGGCTAATTCGGTGCTCTCTCAATAACTCTGTATAAAATGGCCTGGGAAGTACCGTATTTTTCGCTCCATAAGACACACTTTTCTCCCCCCAAAAAGTGGGGGGAAAAGTGGGTGCATCTTATGGAGCGAATGCCCCATGATATGCCCCAGCTCACCTGCCGCCGCCGCGTTCGGCTCCCTCTGAGCGTGCGTCCGGCGGCAAGGAGCTTGGGCACTCGCCTGGGGGAGCCACGTGACAGCGATCTCGTGAGATCGCGGTCACATGGCTCCCCCAGGCGAGTGCCCAAGCTTCCTGCCGCCGGACGCACGCTCAGAGGGAGCCTAACGAGGCGGCAGGTGAGCTGAGACATATCCATGAGCTGCTGGGGCATATCCATGAGCTGCTGGGGCATATCCATGTGTGAGCTGGGGCAAATCCATGAGTGAGCTGGGGCAAATCCATGAGTGAGCTGGGGCAAATCCATGTGTGAGCTGGGGCATATCCATGAGTGAGCTGGGGCATATCCATGAGTGAGCTGGGGCATATCCATGAGTGAGCTGGGGCAAATCCATGTGCTGGGGCAATATCCATGTGCTGGGGCAATATCCATGAGCTGAGGCATATCCATAAATTGGGGAGTATATCCATAATTTGGGGGGCAAATCCATGTGCTGGGGCAAATCCATGTGCTGGGGCATATCCATTAGCTGGGGGGCATATCCATAAGCTGGGGGGCATATCCATAAGCTGGGGGACAGTATCCATGAGCTGGGGGACAGTATCCATGAGCTGGGGCAGTATATCCATGAGAGGAGCTGGGGCAGTATATCCATGAGCTGGGGCAGTATATCCATGAGAGGAGCTGGGGCAGTATATCCATGAGCTGGGGCAGTATATCCATGAGAGGAGCTGGGGCAATATCCATTATTACACTATTTGATTTCAGAATATTTATTTTCCTGTTTTCCTCCTCTAAAAACTAGGTGCGTCTTATGGTCAGGTGCGTCTTATGGAGCGAAAAATACGGTAATACATATAAGGAAATAATCCTGCTATAACTCTAGATCACAGGTATTTAAAAATAATAGTGAGATAAGGTTTGGTTTACATTATCTGTATGCATTTCACATTTTTCTACTACGGATAAAGGAAATAATTTACACCTATGAAATTATGCAAAATATAGAGAAAGACAAAGAGAGAGTAACAGAAAGGCATGCAATGTGTCACTCATCAAGCTGGCTCACAGATGGTTAAATAAATCCTTCTACAAAACAATTGTAGTTTTTCTCACTAGTTTTCTATTAGTTCTCTACTAGCCACCAGGGGATCCGTCTTTCTTTTTGTGAAATGTTACTTGCATAATAGGATAGTCTACAACAAATTTTCTAGTATTACACAAAATGACAATTTATGTACTATGTGATATGGCTCATCTTGAAGAAATATTGATATCTATAAAAGTTACTGGACTGAGAATCTGTGTAAAGATGACAGCTGGGTAGTAATGCCACGTGACACGCTATAAATTCAAACGCAAAAAAAAAATGGTAAAGAAGGAATAATGATATTACTCTTTTAATAAACTCAAGGAAAGGAAATCATAAGAATAATCTACCTAATTTTCAAGGTCAAATGACCCATTAACCTTTTCCCACAGTTGTCAAATTCTAAGAGATGTTAGACTGATAGATTGGGTTCTGTACGGAATGAAACCCGTGGACCTGATATTATGTCTGCACAGATACTACTGTGTAAGCTTCCTGCTGGGAAGGACTGACTTAATCTATAGAATCATTCAGGAAAGAAACTCATATCTGCTTAGTGATTTGTTAAAAGGAAATCCCATCTAGCATTGCTCTAGTAACGTGCCTATATGCAGCAAACTGTTCCATTTGTTTGTACAAAATAAAAGGCTCTAGTAAAGACTTTATTTGTCAATGTGTTGAAATTGTCCATTGAAAAAAATGGAGGGAGCTGCTAAGGGTCAGAAAGGTATGGTCATACTACTTGACCCATTATACATAAATCACTAATGGTTATACCAGCGCCAGCCCGTCCATGGGGTCAGATGGAGCCATGGCTCCAGGCAGCACTTTGCCAGGGGCAGCATTTTTGGCCTCAATTAGGCACACCGCACATTACTGTGAGTTTTATTGTTGTGGTCCCCTGTGATACACTCATACACACATTACTGTGAGTTGTATAGCTACGGAACTCTGTGATACACTCATACAGACATTACTGTGAGTTGTATAGCTACGGAACTCTGTGATACACTCATACACACATTACTGCGCTTTGTTTAGCTATGGAACTCTGTGATATGCTCATACACAACACATGTTTGGTTGGGGGTTTTTTGGTCGGGCAGCATTTCATCCTTGGATCAAGGCAGCACAGTGTCTTGGGCCAGTCCTGGGTTATATTATGCTAAAAATCCTCACAGTCACTTATTTCAAATAACTGAAAGGCATATGGTCCATATTACGACTGAGCAGGAAATAGGTAGCAGCATATGCTAAGATTAGTCGTGAGTTATTAAGCACTAGCAGCTCCCTACTACCAGCTCTATCACAATTGAGCCACAATGGTAATGGGATTGACTTGTAATATCGGGGGAGGGGGCGGCGCTAACTGATACCAATTTGTTTTAGGATTGAGGGCTAAATATAGAAATTTTTATGTATTTTCTTTGTACTTAAGCAAAACTACTTCACACAAATTTTTGGAAGTCAATCAGGTCTATTTAAAGAAAGGTGAACCTCAGGAGAATAACTGGAGAAGTGAAAATTCTAGGTCAAAATAGGCTATTTTGTCTAGATTGTTCTCTTTTCCTGCCAATTCTCCTGGCTTTCACCTTTCTCTGAATAACCCTGAATATGTTTTTCATCAACAGCTACAAGCGAGAATTAAGGGCAACATTGAAATTGTCGCGGGGTAGGGATGATAGGAACCGAAGTTGCTCAGGCAGTGCATGGATCCAAAATGAGGTACAGAAGGGAGATGTAAGAAGAAAGGTCAGACAAGCCAAAAAAGAATTGACACTCGCAGAAATCAGGGAGCTTCCATGAACACACTGAATGGAAGCGTATACAATGATGCAGTCTGGTGAAGTGACCTGTGAGCCATTATATAGGCAGGTGAGCCAGCCACACCTGCAGCCAGCCATACCTGTGCTCTCCATTGGCTGCTACCTGAAGGGAGGAAGCCCTCTCCTAAGCTAGCCCTGGAGACTCCCCAGTGAGCACAAGCCACGCCCCCAACGCATCATTAGCACTGCCAACATCGTCCTAGGGGTAATCCCAATAATTTAATTGCATTTTATGAGGTAGTGAGCAAAATAATGATCAAGGTATTGTCATAGGTGAGATGTATATAGATGTTGTCAAATTTTCGAACCCAGTTCCATTCAGCCCAAGCCCCAGCTGCAAAAAGTCATATCCTATAATCAGTCTCGACTCTCGAGTTAGTGAGGCATTAGGCCATGCTCAAATATGAGGTGCCTGTCATGCGTTAAGGTAGAAAAAAAAACAATAAATTTAAATTAAGAAGGCTAATGCACCTCTCAATTATATGACAAATATATGTGAATGTAGGAGTTTATTTTTACAAGCAGCAGTACATTGGCATTCCACATAAATTACATAATTTGAGGCCCTAATGGGTGAGAGTCTGCCCCTTTTGCCTCATATATAGAGTCGCCTCTGCATATAGCATACCCTGCTCTTGTTGCTCCTGTTGAATGCTGCTGCTTTGTGTCTTCAGTTAAGCCATGCTGAGTAACAGCAATTGTGTCAAATGCCGAGGGCCGTAAGAACCTTTCCTTGCCATTTGACAGGATTGCTGTTAGTTTAAGATTTAGTCAATGGGTGGGGAATCAGCTTTAGGGATGGGCTGCCGGTTTGAATCAGTTCGAAGTTCGATTTGAACATCGGCTGTTCGAAAGTTCGCGAACTTCGAACTTTTCGGGACGTTCGCGGAAAGTGCGAGAAAAGTTTTCAAAAAAATTCCAAAAAAATACTTAACCACTTGGATGCTGAGGACGCGCTCAGCGCGTCCTCAGCATTCCCGCTGCTGTGCGGAGGACGCGCTGAGCGCGTCCTCCCATTGGGGTCAGCGTTCGGCCGGGTTCCGGCCGATCGCTGGCCCCTCCGGTGCGGGCTGACATCCTGGATGTCAGCCCGGCATCCGGAACAGCAGCTGCCGGAATTTGGTGTCATCGCGGCAGCGCGATGACACCAAATTCAGGTGCCCCCCCCGCATGTGCGGAGGAGGCGCCTGAAAGGGAGGGGGGAGGTCCTTCGGACCTCTCTCCCTCCCGATCGGCGACTCTGCGGGGGTTAACCCAGGCATCATTTGGAAGGGCACAGCCTGCCCTTCCAAATGATGCCTGGCATTAACCCCTGGGGAGCTGGATCGCGAATCGGCGCTGAAAAGCGCCGGTTCGCGATCCTTTCCCGGAGCTGGCCGACATCTTGGATGTCGGCCAAGCCTCCGGGAACTCCCCCTGAGGACTGGCGTCATCGTGCGTAGCACGATGACGCCAGTCCTAGAGTTAACCCTTAACTGCCACCAACGGTGGAGATAGGGAGTTCCAATGAACTCCCTATCTCCCGATCTGTGGCAGTTAGGGGTTAAATTTTGGTATGGTTGGATCGGCCAGAGCATGGCCGTTCCAACGATACCAAACACTACAGTGAAAAAAGTTGTAAAAAAAAAAAAAAAAAATTAAAAAAAAATTATAAAAAAAAAATAAACACTTTTTTTTTTTTTTTTGGTTTGTTAGTGTAGCAATATTGTTCCCATTTCAATTATAATGTGAACAATGATGCTGCACTAACGATTTTTGTATGCGGTGCGTTTGTTAAAAATAGTGTAATTTTCCCCAAAAAAAAATGTAACGAGACCCCATCTCTAATTTTTTTAACAAGCGCACCCCATACAAAATATAACCGCAATTGCTCGCATGTTAAAATGTGGAAAAAAACACTTTACACGTTGTAAATTATTGAAAATACATATTTTATTGCATTTTTTGTTATAATATACAGACATGACATAACGTATACATATAATAATGACATATTATGAATCTACCGAGTCTGACGGAAAGAACGATATATAATATGTCTGGGTCATGTACTAAAATAAGCCTTAAAAAGACGTTTAAACATGATGCACAAAACAGGTAAAAATGACCTCAGCACAGGGGCGGGAAAAGTCTCAGCAGCGAAAGGGTTAAAGGATGGTAAAAAAAAAAAAAAAAATCGAAAAGAAAAGAGACTCTTTACTGCAGAATATAATAATAAACGGTTTATTAGATATGGAATTAAAACAGAAATATTTTTAACATTGAAGCCTATGGGATTCATAAACATTTCCCTCTCATTGTTGGTCAAACATTTCCCACTCATTGTTGGTCAAACATTTCCCACTCATTGTTGGTCAAACATTTCCCACTCATTGTTGGTCAAACATTTCCCACTCATTGTTGGCCAAACATTTCCCACTCATTTTTGGTCAAATATTTCCCACTCATTGTTGGTCAAACATTTCCAATGACTTCAAATCGCATTTAAACATGAGCAAAAGTGGTAAAATTGAGCTCAGTGCACAGGGGTGAAATGGCTCAGCACTCAGCAATGAAAGGGTTAAAAAGTTTTTTTTAATTTTTTTTTCATTGTTTCCTGTCCCGCAGGGCAGTACCCAGACCCCCATACACCTTTTATGGCCAATATCTTGCATATATGCCCTCTTGGAGGGCACTTTCATTTTCGAACGTTCGAGTTTCATTGACTTGCATAGTGTTCAAATCGTGTTCGAGTTCGCGGGTGAACTTTTTCGGGTGTTCGAGTTCGAATGCGAACCGAACACAGGGGTGTTCGGCCCATCACTAATCAGCTTTCAGCTACATGACCTGAAGCCTTTAATGCCATTCATGGTTGTAGACATTTATGGCAGTATTACAAAGTTGGTGCTAACTTAACTTATTATTATTATTATTATTATTCTTTATTTATAAAGCGCCAGCATATAACTTAACAGCTCCATAGGCTATAATAACTCTGGGAAGTTTACAACAGCTCTGGTTAAGTTAGCACCAGCTTTGTAATATAGCCCAGAGTGTCTGAGCCTGGTCCCCTTGCCTAAATGAAGAGTCCAAGGGCAGTATTACAATGTGTTACAATGTAACTTAACCAAAGCTGTTGTAAACTGAAAACCTCCATAGACTATAATGGCTCTGGGAAGTTTACAACAGCTCTGGTTAAGTTAGCACCAACTATGTAATATGGCCCCAAGAGTACAGTCCAGCAACAACAGATAGATATATTTCTTGATGGAGAGGTAGGCAAGGCCCTCGGGGAATATATTAGATCCTAGTGGATACATGGAACAGTCATGGAGTGAGAGGGTGGTGGATACATGGAACAGTCTTCCAGTTGAAGTGGTAGAGGCCAAAACAGTAATTGAATTTAAGCAAGCATGGGATAGGCATAAGGCTATCCTAAATAAAAGATAAATCCAGGTAAAGTATCCATGTAATTGGGCAGACTAGATGGGCCGAAAGGTTCTAATCTGCCGACATTTTTCTATGTTCTATGTTCTACACTAGGCTTTGTGAGTTGGTTGATTTTGGCTCAGGGGAGGTAGAATAGATCAGAAAGGGAAACTTGACACTTACAAAATGATGCATAATTCATCCTCCTCCAAATAAAACTAGATGTTATTGCTAATATAATTTTTCTGTGCTAAATGATTGGCAACAATGTTATCCCTAAATTTCTAAATGCTGCACATAATGTGATGTTTAAGAACATATATCCCAAAACACTGGTTCCTCTGCTATATAGTCAGTGACCTGAACAGTCCATTGTTTGACCAAACACTTCACCTTGTAAATACATCAGAGAACATATCTTGACTTTTTGTGTAAAGTCAGCTAATATACTTAGTTAAATAGATTTTGATTAATTAATTGTGATTTGAAAAAATAGACTTCTGACCTCTCTGCTTTTTTTTGTAAGATTGCCATACAGTCACACTATTCACAGTGTTACAAACTTACCACCATTGCTTGAGAAACTGATACTACACATTTATCAAATCTCAGAATTATTAGTTCTGGCAAGAAATATATCATTTTAAAGTTTTATTGGCTTCAATTAAAGCATCCCAGTTGATTGTTACTCTCATATTGAAACCAGCAGGGGGAAACGGCACCCCATACAAAAATCACCAAGTTCTGGCTATGCAACAATAAAAATTACTCTGATTTAAAAATGGTGCGCTTGCATCATGTTTTCAGTGCAACATTAATTGTACGGTTAGGCTTGGTAATAGGGTTATGGTTACTTTTAGGTTTAGTATTAGTGCTAGGTTTAGAATTAGGGTTAGTGTTTGTGCTTGTCTTAAGGGTAGGGGTAGGGTTACTTTTAGGGTCAGGGTTAACCCTAACTCCTAACATATTCTGCTCCATTCTTGCTTCATGTTTAGGTAACAGATTTTACTCCTTTTGACTCAAGCATAGTGAGGTAGAAGGTGGAGACTTGCCAATAGTAAACCAGAGAAAACCACCCACCAAATAGTGCCATTGAAGATGAACACAATAAGCAGCATTATTCAGAGAAAGGTGAAACTCTGGAGAACTTTTTGAGAAGTGAAAATTCTAGGTCAAAATAGCCAAACCAGAAAAATTCTCTTATTTATCTCACTTTCCAAATCTGCTATTTTGACCTAGACTTTTCACTTCTCCAAAAGTTCTCCAGAGTTTCACTTTTCTCTGGATAACCCTGATAGTAAAGTATCTTAGATGAATGTTTCTACAGATTTACTAACAAATCTAATAGGAGTATAGCAGTATTAGTATTTTCATTTTATATTTACAGCAGCAGAGAGATGTGCAGTTGTGTTCAAAATTATTCAACCCCCACTGAAATTGAGTGTTTTGGCCAGTTTGACATTGATTTTGATCATTCAGTCATCTTGCTTACAATTAAATCAAAGAGGCACGTGTAGGTCAGACAAATATAACATAACATTTATAAGGAAATAACCACAAATGTCTTTTCTGTGCTCACATCATTATCAGTTTTATTCAACCCCCAAGTGACATTCATTCTTAGTACTTAGTACAACATCCTTTTACAGTTCTAACAGCTTTTAAACGTGAAGCATAGCTTGACATAAGTGTCTTGCAGCGATCTACGTGTATCTTCGCCCATTCGTCATGGGCAAAAGCCTCCAGTTCAGTCACATTCTTAGGCTTGCGCACTGCAACTGCTTTCTTTAAGTCCCACCAGAGGTTCTCAATCGGATTTAAGTCAGGTGACTGCGATGGCCACTCCAAAATGTTCCAGCCTTTAATCTGCAACCATGCTCTAGTGGACTTGGAGGTATGCTTGGGATCATTGTCCTGTTGAAAGGTCCAACGTCTCCCAAGCCTCAGGTTTGTGACGGACTGCATCACATTGTCATCCAATATCTCCTGGTACTGAAGAGAATTCATGGTACCTTGCACACGCTGAAGCTTCCCTGTACCTGCAGAAGCAAAACAGCCCCAAAGCATGATTGACCCCCCGCCATGCTTCACAGTAGGCAAGGTGTTCTTTTCTTCATAGGCCTTGTTCTTCCTCCTGCAAACATAGCGTTGATCCATGGGCCCATTGGCCCAAACAGTTCTAATTTTGTTTCATCAGTCCACAGAACACTATCCCAAAACTTCTGTGGTTTGTCCACATGACTTTTGGCATACTGCAGTCGACTCTTCTTATTCTTTGGAGACAGCAAGGGGGTGCGCCTGGGAGTTCTGGCATGGAGGCCTTCATTACGCAGTGTGCGCCGTATTGTCTGAGCTGAAACTTCAGTACCCACATCTGACAAATCCTTTTTTTTTTTCTTTTCATTTTTGTATCTGTTTTATTGCCACTTAAAATATAGTATATGATATAAAAAAAAAGTTATATTTCAAAATTTTATTTTGAAAAAAAAAATGACAGCAATAAAATACACAGTATGAATATCGGTCGCGCAGGACCAAAAACAAATTCCGCAGTAATGTATCTCAGAAGAAGTCATCATAGAAAGTAACAATATATACACTACAAATACATCCTGTTAACATAAATATAACAAAGAGATGGGGAGCAGGGGAATACGAAAGGGTGGGGGGTAACAGTCCGAGCAAAATAAGGGAGTCCGGGTGGACCAGATATGAGGGATGGGTGGAGTCTCGTGTGACAGCCAGGAGGGCACAGAACAGATGGCTGAAGAGGGAGAGGAGAGAAGGAAGAAAAAAAAATTAAAAATTTGGGGGGGAGGGAACTGCCCAAGTAGGGTGACATTCCTGGCACGCCCCGGAAATCCAAAGAAGGACCGGGGGCCATAGAAGAGGCCACAGGGCCGGGGGCCACGAGAGACGGTGAGAGCCTAGGTGACCATCTCAGCGGCTCACTCAGGACCACCCAGTGTCCCGTCCGTTAAAAAAAAAAAAAAGGGGGGGGAGGAGGGGTAAGAGCCAAATATCCTGACATCCCAATAAGTCTATAAAGTCATAACCGAGAGTGAACCAGCCAAGTCTATAGAAAACTAAATGTCCAATCCGGTAAGAAAGAAAGAAAAAAAAAAGGGGAAAAGGGGGAAAGGTAAATAGCTGAATAGGAAAGAGAGAGGGAAGGAGCAACACTCTCAGCCCGGGTCAGTGAACGTGGGCCCAGCAGCCGTGGCAGTAGATATCCCAGTGCCAGACGTTCCGTCTGGGCCCGGAGTCATCAAACCCAATTGGCAAACAAAAGCCAGGCTTCGGCTGGTGTGCCAACTAGGTGAGATATTCCGTCATGCTGGAAAGCAAGAGTACCGGAGACTCCCCACCGGTAGCGAACCTCCGCCGCCCTCAATGCAGCCGTGACCTCACGGAACCGTCGCCTCGCCATCAAAGTAAAAAAAAAAGGTAAGTCATGGAAAAGAGCCAAGGACTTATTTTCAAACACAAAAGGTGCACGAGCCGCTGGCAGAGACATCAGCTTCCATTTAAATGAAAGATCCCGTATCACCGCGAGAACATCCCTCGAGGCCTCCGAAGGAGCCGTGGCAGCCTTCCGCAGGCGAACAGCTGACACGATCACCTGAAGGTCAGGGTCCGGGAGAACCAGGAGGTGATGGACCATGCGATTCAAAAAATCCGGCAGGTCAGCAGAGGCCACCGACTCAGGTATCCCTCGAATCCGGATATTTCGCCTGTGGTGGCGTGCCTCCAGCGACTCCACTGACGCAGTGAGGTGAGTCACCTGGTCCTGTAGTGCAGCGACCTGTACAGCCTGGCGGGTCCGCTCAACTGCCGCTCCATACACCGGTGTTTGCATAGCATCCACCCGAGCTGTCACAGCAGTCACATCCTCCCGGATAACACAGAGATCCGACATCCATAGCTCCCGCAATTCCCACAGCTCTGCGAATATACGGCTGATATCTCCCTTTGTAGAAGGCCTGGTGTCAGCAGTTAGATCATGCTGAGGTAAAGGAAGCCGCTCATTGGGGCACACCTCCGCAGCTGTAGAGCAGCGCAAAGGTCTTTGTTCAGAGCTGGCTCTTCTCGGCACCTGGGTCGAAGAGGTTGCAGGGGTCCGGGCTCACACTGCAGCCACACGGCTCTCCGGCCAGCGCACCCCCTCAGAGGAAGGGTGAGGTGTTAGGGACCCAGTCTGGGAGGCATCACACTGGTGTCTGAGGCCGCCGCTCAACGACGTCCGGATGTCACTCTGGCGCGGACCCTCCACCCGGCCAGCTCCCTTTCCCGACTTTTTCACCATCGAACTCGGGGCAGAGGGGGACCCACCAGAGGAGAGCGTCTCGCAGCAAGGCCGGATCAGGAGTGTATAGGCCCAAGATGGATGCCGGAAGCAGGCCGCCGAGGTAGGCCCAGATTCACCTCACTCCAAGATCCACACTCAGAGTGATGCAGCGGGACCCCGGTCTGAGTCAGAGGGCTACAGGGACCACCTGTCACCTTCAGGAAGTCTTAGAACCGACGAGGGGTCACCAAAAAAGGCCAAATAGACTGCTATAGTGGAGGAGCTCCTCAGAACGCAACCTTACTCGCCGGCAGTTAGCTCTGCCCCCCCCCAATCTTTTCTCAGTTCCTCAGCAGTCACACGGGGACTTTTCTCCACTCTACGCTTCAGGTAGTGCACAGCAGTCGAAGTCAGCATCTTCTTTCTGCCACGACCAGGTAGCGTTTCAACAGTGCCCTTTGCCTTGAATGATGCTTCCTATGGTCTCTCTTGGTATGTTTAACATCTTTGCAATCTGCTTATAGCCATTGCCCTTCCTGTGAAGAGTAATCACCTCTTCTCTTGTCTTCCTGGACCATTCTCTTGACTTCACCATGTTTGTAACCACACCAGTAAATGTCTAGAAGCAGCTGAGTATCACAGTCATTTTAAAGCTGCCTAATTGGTGCTTATTATGCTTTTATTGCTGCTCCGTGACATCCACAGGTGTTTTCAATATCTGATTGAAAACACTTGAATGAACCTCTGTTCTTCAGAGTGGTAGTCTTTAAGGGGTTGAATAATTGTGTCAATGAAGAATTCACAAAAGAAACATTTACTATTGTATTACAAAACCAATTGATGTCATTTTAGTTGCATATGGTTCTTTAAAAAGTCCTTGTAGGATTTCATTCTGAATACAATTACAAATGTACACTAAGGCTGGGTTCACACCTGGGCGTAGCGCTGCCTCGCGCAATGCGCGCATTTTTTTTCGCGTTGCAGCGTGTTCGCTGCTATGATATGGCCACGAACGCGCTGCTGTATGCCCAAAAAGAAGCTCCCGAACTTCTTTTTGCGTTGGCCATTTTAACGCGCGTTCCTGCGCGCTGTAAAACGCTTAGGTCTGAATGGGTCCCATAGCAAAGCATGGGATTTCCCCGTTCCTGCATTTTAAAGCGCGCACGAACGCGCGTTAAAACGGCTAGGTGTGAACCCAGCCTAAATTCCCTAAAACCCTTTACAGCATTGGGGGTTGAATAATTTTGAACACAACTGTATACGCAATGATACCAGCTTAAGCATGGCATTTATTTCACTTGCACTGCTTCATCATTGTTTATTGGAAACTGCTAATTTACGTTTTCTAGTCATGTCTGGGAATATCTACACGAATAATACAATTTAGAAGGAATTTGTCACTAAAATGCTTGTAGATAAATGTGTACTATTTTGAGCAGAAGTTTTGTCACTTTATTGAGAAAAAATGGACACTTATTTTATTTGCATCAGTAGAGCCCAACAGATCCCAGCACCAATGCAAACAACAAATGTCTTACTTTATATATCTGAGTTATTTGCCAACAATATCAACAGGTTTAGTTACTTATGTCTCTTATTTAAACCTAACATTAAATCAAGTCTGTGTCAGACCTGAGTGGGGGAAACCCTCTTTCACTGTATTTTTCTATCATTGCCAAGCAGGTGAAAGGATCTCTTGAATTTGGTTAATTATTTAATCACATTTTCTAAAAATAAAAATAACAATGAAAACTTTAGATTGTGTTGCAATAGCAACATGGACACCTGTTACCTTAAAATCTTTTAATATATGCTGTTACAATATATGATTGGGTGTTTTGTTTGCCTTTGGAATTTCAATGTTGGCCTTAAACAATGTTATTCTGCATATAGAAAAACAATATCATCACCTTTATTGTGTGGTTTTATTACAATGCTTGCATGTTCATTAATTCCCTTGATGCTTTTCCACCCTCTTTGTTTAATTTGCCTTTATGTTGTCAATTTATCTGGCAGGATTCAATTGGTGTCATTAAATAAAAGTTCCTGAACAGCCTGCTGGCCTTATCAGCCCAATAAGCAGGAGCTTGACTGTTTGATAGGTTTAGTCCTTTTCATATCATTTAGTTTCAGGTGTATTTATTTTTATAATTTATCTATGATCAATCTACCTAGATTAACCATTCATTTTTACAATTGATTCGTTTTGGTGGATGTAGTGTGTTTCCACTAGAAGGACAATGTAAACAATTAATACTTAGGCCTGTTTCCTGACATCTACTAACTTTCCAGCATATAGATATTTTAGTCCGGAATTAATCAATAAATCACACACCATGTAGAGGTATTCCAAAGTAAAGCTGTAGGCTCTTGCAACTGAGCTCTTTGAGAGGATTTGGCTACTTTACCCCTTGTGGCCTAAAAATATGGCGCTTTATTGTTTTGTCTGTAAAATTCTCAATTTAGTGGATAACGAAGGTCGGAAATTAAGTGGACACGAACATGAGAAAAACAGGGAAAAAAATGATATCAGAGTACAAAGTATACTGAAAAAAAGTAAACCTGTTCAGATACATTGCAGTGACCCATATGGTTTCAAATTTGTATAATTATAATTATTATTTGCAACTTTTCTGTTTGGGGGACAGACAAACCTCCACAGCTATTGTTGTATGAAACAAGGTGAAGTATAATATTAGCGTATTATATACCAGTATAAGTCCTGCCAACTCACATGGTCCGACAATATGTCACCTGATTTTCCCTGACACATCCCGATCACCTGGCAACCCTAAGTTGTCACCTGGATTTTGGAGGCCTGATGAAAAAATAACTGTTTATTCAACGACAAACACGCACAGATACAGCAAAGCAGGGATCATCCCCTTTCACGAATGAGAGGCACAGCCCCACCAATACAAACAAAAGCACAAACCAATCAAATTACTCTAGCTCAATTATAGCCCGGCCACAGAGACCTCTTATCTAATCAGCTCAGGGAGTCCTTTGAGGTCTATGTGCCTGAACTCAGGTAACCTGAATGAGTCAGTCGGGGTGACCACAATTTAGGCCCGTGTCAGACGAATGCAGTTATCACGTCCGTGTTGCCGCACAGTTTAACGTCCGTCGTAGCATAGAATCATGAGCAATAGAGACCCACACACGAAGTGCGTCTGCACGGAACTGCGCACGTGGCAAATGGACGCAAGTAAGGCAAGAATGTAAAACCGCTAGAACGGACGCACAGAGTGCGCCACACCTGCGTAGCGTTGTGCGGGAGTGATGGAACGAAGTCAGACGAACCGCATTTGCGACGTCCAGCAACTTGGTGCACTCAATGGCTTTTCATATCATGTATCAATTTTTATCATTTGTCATATTATTTTTGTTTCCCATAGTTTCCTTTTTTTTCCTACGCCCGTCAAAAAAAAACGGGCTGTGTGGTGTCTACAGTATCTTCCGTCGGGATGTCTTCCGTTCTGCACGCACGCAGAGTGCACTCAGAATGCGCTCGTCTGACATTAGCCTAAGTCCAGGAGACCGGCTGGGGTTGAAGGAAACACAATAGTTAATAAAAAGGGCCACAGAGAAACCCAGTAATATTTGGGGTTTTGTATATGGGTCTCCAGGGGGAAAACTCTCTTTGCCCGATTGAAATAAGAAAACTCAAGTTAGGGAAGAAGTTACTTTCTCAGTCGTGAAATACTTCCATAGCTCCCGGTTCTTCCCGCTGCCAGCTTCCCCGCAATCCACATCACAAGGTCCGGGCGTGTTAAAAATAGCTTGGGCCAGTGTAACACTGGGGTAATCCACCTGTCAAGCCCCAGATAGCACCTTGGGCCATAATCCGTAGGCAGGTGGCTAGCCCACAGTCTCCTCCAAGGACTCCAGTCACAGGGCGTTCTGTGACATAAGTAAAAGCATGTGATGCGACTGCCTTAGAATTGAGAGAAAAAAATGATAAAATGATAATTTTGCATATTTCTTTTGTTAATTATTCTGTTTTCACACAATACATCTGTCTTGGGACCCACAACAATGACTGACAACTGCCCATTTTGCCCGGTGTTAAAGAAGACCCGGCTCTCTCCCAATGCTTCTAATGTGGCACTAATGGCATTTTACATGCATTCCTAGCATGGGGTTAGATTTAACCACTTGGCTGCTAAGCTGAGCGCATCCTAGCACACGAGGCAGCGATCGGCCGGGATTGTCATCATTGTCATCTCGGATGTCAGCCCAGCATCCGGCACCCTGGCGGGGACAATAGGCATCTATAACAAGCACCCCCCCCCCCGCGAGTGTGGGGAAGGTGCCTGAAGGGGAAGGGGGAGGTCCTTTTGACCTCTCTCCCTCCCCATCCGTGCAGGGCATCCAAAAAAGGCAGGCACCGTTTGGAAGGGCATAGCCTGTCCTTCCAAGCGGCAGCTGTCTTTAACCCCTAGGGGGCTGGATCGCAATTTGGCGCCAACAGGCGCTGTATCGTTGTCCCCTCCCGGAGCTGGCGGACATCTTGGATGTCGGCCAAGCTTCCGGGATCTCCCCCTGACGACTGGCGCAATGACGTCAGTTCTGGAGTTAGCCCCTAGCTGGGTTAATGTTTTGTATCGTTGGAACGGCCAGAGCATGGCCTTTCCAATGATATCAAACATGACCATGTAAAATGTAAGAAAAAATTAAAAAATAAAGTCAAAAAAATAAACAATACAAAAAAATTACAAATTTTTTGTTTGTTATTAATGCAGCAACATTGTTCCCATTTCAATTATAGTGTGAACAATGATGCTGCACTAACGATTTTTTCTATGGGGGCGTTTGCTAAAAAACATGTAATTTCCCCCCCCCAAAAAATGTAACGAGTCCTCATTTCTAATCTTTTTAACAAGCGCAACCCATAGAAAATATAATTGTGAACACTAGCGTGATAAAATGTGAAAAAAAACACTTTACACGCTGTAAATTATTGAAAATACAAATTTTATTGCATTTCTTGTTATAATATACAGGCAGTCCATGACGTATACCTATAATAATGATATATTATGAATCTGCCGAGTCTGCCGGAAAGAACGATATATAATATGTCTGGGTGGTATAATAAAACGTGGCTTCAAAAGGCGTTTAAACATGATGAGCGAAAGCGGTAAAAATGAGCTCGGCACACAGGGTGAAATGGCTCAGCAGCGAAAGGGTTAAGGGTAGTGGATAACAATGACTATCACACAGGATAGAAAGGCATTAAATACTTTCAAATAAAATATAATTTAGAAACACTGATCTGACAGTGTGCTATTTTTTTTATTTTTTATGCATAAGTAAAAAAAATAAAGAGCTTATATGAGTATCTGTTAATAGGATGTTTTTTCTTCCTCCTACATCTGCGTTTTCTCTGGATGATCAAGGTGCCTGTGCAGCATGAATCTTTTAAAAGCAATAGAGGAAATATTTAAGATCCTGGTCTATGTGGAACAGCTCTCCCAGGCATATTTTGGTGCTGGCTGCAGCAGGAAGTGTGCACTGCGAGGAAAGTATTATTTTTCTAAATGGAAGGTGTCAAATAGTCACGGCAATGTGACTGCGTGTTCAAGATCACTGCTTTCCATCTGCAATTTGTGACGTGTGAAAGATTCTGCCCAAATGCGCTCACCAACTGGAAACCCTCAGCACTTTTTCTTATCAGGAGAGCCCAAGATAACCAATGGTTTACAGATCACGGATCCTATCAAATTAATATCATTCTGGGAGAGAATCTGCTTTACATACTCCTAACTCCAGCTAAAATGACTATTACATGCAAGTTCATTTATCAGATTAAGAAGAAATCATATATATCACAATAAAAGGCTGGGATCCAGATGCACAAAGAAACAGGGAGACACAAAACTACGTGCACAATCTTATTCCTAGTGTTAACATTAATATATTAAAGAACATTAATTGTAGACAGTTGCCAGATTTTTTAGGACCCCCCCACCCCAAAAAAAGAAAAAGTTGCAAATGATCCCACTGTCGTGCAAAAAAAAATATTTTTTGCAGCAAAGCAAATTAACAGGGTTATTCAGAGAGAGGTGAAAAGCAGGAGAATGGCTGGAGAATGAAAAGTTTTAGGTCAAAATAGCCAAACCAGAAAAATTCTCCCATTTATCTCACTTTCTAAATCGGCTATTTTGACCTAGAATTTTCCATTCTCCTGCTTTCACCTCTCTCTGAATAACCCTGTAAATCTTACAGAGTTTATAAATACAGGATATTTATTATACAACCTAGGATCTGTGCAGGGGCGTAACTACCAGGGGTGTAGAGGGTGCCAACGCACCCGGGCCCATGAGTCCAGGGGGCCCACACTCACCTGCCTGGGCCTGGGGGCTTGCCCATATTTTATATATATAATTCTTTTTTAATTTATTTTATACTTATGTGTGAGTTTTACTTTGGTGCTCTGTGATACACTCATACACGCCAGATATTACTGTGAGTTTTATTGCTGTGGAGTTCTGTGATACAGTCACACACACACCACACATTACTGTGAGTTTTGTTGCTGTGGAGCTCTGTGATTTAGACTGATACACAGTGCACATTACTGTGAGTTTTATTGCTGTGAAGCGCTGTGATATGCTCATACACACTGCACATTACTGAGTTTTATTGCTGTGGAGCTCTGAGATACAAATAGGGCACATTATAATAAAAATGGGATGGACCGAAGAGGTCGTAGTGGACCTGGAAAAAATGTGACACGGATTGTCTGGAGTCAACATTGTGGACCTGGAGGGACTAATGCATGTTGACGGGAGGCTGGACAAAACAAGGTTTTGCCTAGGGTGGGGGGGGGCTGTTCCTGCACCTGGGCCCTGAGGTTTGTAGTTACGCCTCTGGATCTGTGTAAACATTGACCTGCAGAGACCTCCAGGAGGATGTATGTCACAACCAGAGGGTTAATATCATTCATTTGGTTAGAAAATATAGGACCGGCTGGGTTGGGGTACATTAACGTTTTGGCAGTCTTAAGCACCTATGATATGATAATATTTTGTAGCCAAGTCCCCATAGTTTAATCCTAAATCAGGTATTTTTAAAATCTATAAATCAACATTAAAAAAGAGTGCTCTGAATTTGGTATGAAACATGCCACATAAGTGGGTTAATTTCATAAGAGCAGGTACTAGCTATAGCGTTAGGACCTTCTGGGATGGAGAACAATTGACATTGCAGCAAGCTTATACATTTTATGATCATAACTTGTGACCAAGCCTGCAACATTGTTCCCTTAAATAGGTGGCTTTAAAACCTCTAATATTATAGTGTCTATTCTCAAAGCAACTAAACTTTTAGTGAAATTTTGGCGCACTTCACTATGCAAATGGTGACTGTAGTTCACCGAAGATGGAGTCACCAAAGTCCCACGAAAAAGTTGGAGAACGTCGCCGAAGAACACCATAAAGTGACAGATTTTTTTTGTCAACAATCCCTCTACCCGTGCTATGCTTTACTATGCTGTCCCCACTGTGGGTGGGACTCAGGGCTGCAGGACAGCATAGCACGCCTGGTTGGGGTCTATGGGTCGCATACCCACCATGCATCGTTTGCTACCACGGGTTGAACTCAAACCATTCCCCGCCACTGATGCTCGTAGCACGTCATCCAAAGGAGGGACTGGGGTTTAGATCCTCCCATTGGGCACAACCCGCCAAGCGGTAAGGGGTTAAAAAAATATAAAAATTATAATACGATTTTACATGGAATTCCATGGGATTCGCCTATTTAAACCTGTCGAACTGAAACACCAAAAATCAGGGCATTTCACTGACACTTCAGTGCAGTTCTGCGTTCTGTGACAAGACGAAACGTTACTTCTCTACGGGACAATTTTCCTGCTGCTGAAAACTGCCGAACTGCACTGTATTTCACCGTCAATTTGCCTGTATTTGGCAATACAACTATGGTATTAATCCACTTTTGTATTAATAATTAAAATTAGAGTATCAGTAAGATTTCCCCTTCCCAAGTAGCCATTTATCAACCCCTTACAACGCTCGATACTTTAATGGAATTTGTCTTATGATAAATTCAAATGGAGTCAAAACCGAATTCCACAATAGTGAGTATGGGCGTGAGAGACAATAATTGACATGGGTTTTTATTGCAAATTCAAATGCCGGTGCGCACTGGTTTAAATCTGCCAAACTGAAAAATGTCAGAAATGCTCATACGCACTAAATTTCAGCGATGGAGATTAATGAAATAGAGCCTAATATGTTTTATGGTACTGGTCCACATAAACAAGGAGACGCTCCTCAAAAAAGTAGATAACAAGCAAGTCAGTCCCTGCATCTATCAATACAGAAGGTCCCTTTTGTCTTTGGAACACCAGGGCCACTTCAAGCCTTGATTTGGGCCAACTACAAGAGCTGCCATGCAGACCAGCATGCAAGCATTCTAAACTGACATACCCTTTTGGGGAAAGGCTCAAAACTTGGAGATGTCACTAATTGTGTAGGGAGAGGTATTAGCAGTAGGAAAAGGGAAGTGCTCATTTCACTGTACAGAGCACTGGTGAGACCTCACTTGGAGTACTGTGTGCAGTACTGGAGACCGTATCTCCAGAAGGATATAGACATCTTAGAGAGAGTTCAGAGAAGGGCTACTAAAATGGTGTACGGCTTGAAGGAGAAAAGTTACCAGGAAAGGCTTAATGTAGGAGATATGATAGAAACATTTAAATACATAAAGGGAATCCACAAGGTAGAGGAAGGGGGTATATTTAAAAGGAAACAAAGTAGCAAAAAAAGAGGACATAGTCTTAGATTAGAGGGGCAAAGGTTTAAAAGTAACATCAGGAAGCATTATTTTACTGAGAGGGTGGTGGATACATGGAACAGTCTTCCAGTAGAAGTGGTAGAGGCCAAAACAGTAATTGAATTTAAGCAGGCATGGGATAGGCATAAGGCTATCCTAAACAAAAGATAAATCCAGGTAAAGTATCCATGTAATTGGGCAGACTAGATGGGCCGAAAGGTTCTTATCTGCCGACATTTTCTATGTTTCTATGTTTCTAATGTGGAATCAGGGGAGACACTAAGAGGGAGATACTCTTATGGCCATGCCTCATTTCCAGTCGTGCATTGGTATGGAATCAACAAGTATATAGCAGAGCGTTACTGGCTTTGGTCTTCCTACAACACCTGCTTCATGATCGGTGACAAGGAATCACAGAATTAGCTTCTAGGTAGACAAATCAATTGCACCTCAATGCAGAAGTAATGACTAAAGGTTGGAGCACTTCTCTGAGGGAAACTCATCAGGGCTGCTGACCACACCTGTGGTAGTCAGAGAGGATCAGGGCTAACCTGGCTTGGGTCACGAATTGGATGGGTTGCACCTAAACAGCAGGGATAACCAGGAGTCGGATATGGAATGGAGTCAGCCAGCCAGGTTGACCCCAATTCGGAGTGAGTCCATTCGAGGCTGGATTCCTGACAAATAAAAAAATAAGAAATATTAATAGAGATGTGCGTGTTGTTTTGTTTGGACGAAATACGAATCAGTTCCATCTGAAATGGGCTGAAAACGGAAGGAAAATGAAACAATTCGGCCAGAAACTGAAACGAAACGGTATAAAGAAAATGTATTTATTTATTTTTACTGATCAATTCACTACACCGTTTTACTTAAACTCGGCACCGCGTCCCTGTCTATTGGCAGTGGTGCTGAATATGTGGTATTCAGCACCACAGGACATGGACAGCGCCATGGTGCCGTTCGGTGCGATTTGGCAGCAGTGAAATTCCCCATAGAGAAGTAATGGTTAATCTATTCAGAGAACGCCGAACAGCACCAAAATGTCAGTGAAATGCCCTGATTTTCAAGGGTTCGTCAACAGCTTTAAACAGGCAAATCCCATAGGTTTTTATTAATAATTTATTTACCTGTTTATTCTTTTCACTTCCAGCAAAAAGTTTATTTATTTAGCAATTTTTAGGCATTTTTCAAGATTTTTTTGTGAATTTTTTGGATTCCTAATTTATTTTAAAACTACAAGGCTTTTTTTTCTTTGCCGAATGCAGCAGGTTTTTTTTCTTTCCTGCAGTCTGTCATGGAGCTGATGTAACACTCCATGCTTCAAACCCCAAGAGACTTTATGTTCAATTGTATCGTGTGATTTTAAATATTTTACATCGTTTGGTTTTAGTTTAAATTAGTTTAGTGTAAAATGGCGTAGCTTTAGTTTTAAATATACTTATATTCCTGTAGGTAAATGTGCTCTCACACACATCTTCAACCTATCTCTCTCCACTGGCTCCTTTCCATCCGCCTTCAAACACGCGCTAGTTACCCCTTTACTAAAGAAACCATCCCTAGACCCCAACTCTCCATCCAACTACCGCCCTGTATCCCTGCTTCCCTTTACCTCTAAGCTCTTAGAAAAACTAGTCTTCAACCACCTCTCCCTCTTCCTGTCCTCCAATTCCCTACTTGACCCCCTGCAATCTGGCTTCCGTCCCCTACACTCAACTGAAACTGCCCTCAAAGTCACCAACGACCTAACTGCTAAAAACACGGGCACTATTCTATTCTCATCCTGCTTGACCTCTCGGCTGCTTTTGACACTGTTGACCACCCCCTCCTTGTACAGACCCTCAACTCTCTGGGTCTCGGTGACACTGCACTTGCTTGGGTTGACTCCTACTTATCCAACAGGTCCTTCTGTGTGTCCTTTGCTGGTAACTCCTCCTCATTGCCTCTATCTGTTGGTGTACCTCAAGGCTCTGTCCTTGGTCCTCTGCTCTTTTCCATCTACACCTCCTCCCTGGGCAAAATCATCAACAGCTTTGGCTTTAATTACCACCTCTACGCTGATGACACTCAGATCTACCTCTCTACCCCTGATCTCTCTCCCCCTGTCCTTTCAAAAGTCAGTGACTGTTTATGTGGCATCTCCTCCTGGATGGCCTCCCACCACCTAAAGATAAACATGTCAAAGACTGAGCTCCTACTTATTCCTCCATCCAATGCCTCCCCACCTCCTGACTTCTCTATCACGGTGGAGGGTATCACCATCTCCCCATCAAACCAAGTTCGCTGTCTTGGAGTTACACTCGACTCTGCTCTTTCCTTCATCCCCCACATCCAGTCTCTTTCCTCCTCCTGCCGTTACCAACTGCGTAATATTTCCAGAATTCGGCCATTTCTTACCGCTGTCACCACAAAACAACTCATACACGCCCTGGTAATCTCCCGATTTGACTATAGCAATAATCTCTTATCTGGCCTCCCTCTGTCCCGCCTCTCCCCCCTACAATCCATCCTGAACGCCTCCGCCAGGCTAATTCACCTCACCCGCCGCTCTGTCTCTGCCGCTCCCCTCTGCGAGTCCCTTCACTGGCTCCCCATCCACTGCAGAATTAAGTTCAGAATCCTTATCCTTTCCTACAAAACCCTCACTAACTCAGCTCCCCACTACCTGTCCTCACTAATCACCAAATACACCCCAGCCCGCTCCCTAAGGTCAAACAGTGACCTGCGCCTAGCTTCTCCCCGCATCACCTCTTCCCATGATAGACTGCAGGATTTCTCACGCGCAGCCCCCACTCTCTGGAACACTCTCCCTCGTACTGTCAGACTTTCCCCTAACTTCTCTTCCTTCAAACGCTCCCTTAAAAACGTTCCTATTTAGGGAAGCCTACCACCCAACTCACTGACACAACCATCAATCACTCTCATCTTGCAGTCCTCTCCTCCTGTTTCCAACCCCAACCCTCCTAGATTGTGAGTTCCTACGGGAATAGGGCCCTCATCTCCTCCTGTACTGTTTGTCAAACGTTGTTCAATGTATTGTAACCCTGTCTATACTGTGCCTATTGTACAGCGCTGCGGAATATGCTGGCGCTTTATAAAGAATAATAATAATAATAATAATAATAATAATAATATAGCCAGTAAACAAGCTTTACTGCTGTGTAAATTATGCAACAGGGCTTTCCCCCTTATCTGGCTGCATGTTTAATTCAAGGGATCTGTGATAGTGTTTCGTGTTTAATCTGATGTGTTAGAACAATTGATTATGTAAATGTTGTGTGAGTTTAAGGCTAAAGAATGTAAAGAATGTTAATTGTACATAACTGACATAATGGAATTAGCATTGGTAGGACGAGGTGCGTCATTTATGCAAATTATGACTGTTGGACTTCAGCATAAATGGTGGCATTTTGTTCATTAAAAAGTCAGAGAACTTTCAAGCTCAGAGAGAGAGAATCCTGTTTTAAAGCATACAGCCGCGCCTGGTGTCTTTATTACAAACTACGCTACACTATATACTCAACATCAGAAGGCACCGAGCGGCCTTCTGGAAATTCCTAACGGCTCCAGGGCAGAGGAACAGAAGCAGGCGGGTCAAGCTGCTTGAGGCGCTGAGGACAGCGCTCCCAGTAGCCGGGCTGACCACAACGAAGGGGTGTCTGGAGAGTCAGGACAGACGGAAGAGAACGGTTCCGTCACACAGTCTAGCTGCGTTTGGCGGGGGCTGTTTGTGGTACTGAAACCTATTCAGCACCAAGGACAGCAGCTATTCTTGGTGCTGACACCTATTCAGTCAGCACCATGGAAAGCAGCTATGTTGAGCTGCCGAGCTCCTCACGACAACATAAAGAATGCACCGAAACAAATTGAAATAGGGAGCAATCCAAAGCGAAATGAAACAAATGTTTTCGTTCTACATGTCTAAATATTAGCCATCTATTTTAGTTCACAGCTTTTTTCTCTCTTTAATGTTCACCCTTATTATTTCTTTATATATGACACATATACTTTAGCAGTATAGGTTTTAACCTTTTTCCCTCCTTTTCTTTTTCTGAAAACCAAATCCCCTCTTGTACGGGAAATCCCAGTGAAACTATATAACAATTGTAATGAAAATTGTTTTAGAATCCATAACGACATCTGCTTCTCCTCATAATTCCCTATAGGTTTGGAATCAAAGGTCCACTGCACCATGTTATGATTAAGGTGGATATAAAATCTTCTATAGGTCAAACTTACTGATACAAATAGACACATAATTATATTTTTTACATTAAATTCTTCTTTGTTGATAGCAGGTGATTTAATATGCCCTAAACAGTGCCAGTTACATTTTTCTTAATGTAGAAGCACAACTTACATGTATCAACCTAACACAATTCTGAGTCTTTAATGCTAATCTATTCCTTGCAATCTACTAGATACATGTCGAACCAGTGGTGTGTATCCGCCGAGCAAAATCAGATTCTGAAAATATCTGAAAGGATGCACTAGAGTGTACATAATAATGTATTTTAATCTGCCAGGCCTTAAAATTAATCATGAATTCCCACAGAGATTTTAATAATTTTGAGATGATGTTTTCTTTCATAAACTGATCCTCTCGGACAGGGCTGTTTAGAAGCTACATCTAAAGAAAAATAAAGAAAAAGAGTGGCGGGTGAGAGTGCCTTTTTGAAATTAACATTTTGCATAGAAGATACATTTATGGTGGAGCACATTTAATTTGTAGTTTTCTTCTATTAACTAATGAGCAGGAAGGTTCTATGAGATGATTTTTTTACCACTTCATAAAATCTGCACATGAATTTTATTAACTGAAAGTGCAATGCTCATAGAGCAGAGTTTATTGTGTCAAAGAGCAATGGAAAACTCAAATTATTGTAGTAACTATAAGTATAAGATGAGTCAAGTTCTCAAAAATAAAAAAAATTCTGAGTACCACAAGTCGCCTAATACTTTGTGCTTGATTGTTTACTGCTGGAATTTTAACCCTTTGACGCCTCAGGGCATGCTATGCTAGCGGCGGGTGGGCCTAATGCCACGGTCTGGCATAGCATGCCCTGCAGCCTGGCCATAGACGCGATCAGCCCACCTCCATTGCGCACCTGCTGATTGCGTCATTGGCTGCCACGATGACACGATTGGTGCACGCACAATGTAAGCATGCAGAATGCCGCCCTCAGCACCAGCGGCATGCACTATGCTGCCCAACAGTGTTGAGATATTGCCTGGTTATCGGGAGCTCCTGGCAGCAAGGGGTTAAGAGGAAAAAGTCACTGCGAGATGATATCCTGTAACGGTTCCCTGTTACTGGGTCTATTCCGACCCAGCCGCTATATTAGCAGCTCGAGTCTGAATATTTGGGAGATACTGACAACGGAGCCACCACTGGTCTCAGTTGTTGAAGTCCATAGAACTCCAAGGAGCTAAGTCCACCAGGGACGTGCAGTCAGGGGCGGCAGGTGAGACGGGGCCACACCTGCCTTTCCAGTAAATTAATGTGCCATTGTGTTTGTATTTAATCTGTAAAATGAAATGTTACATTGAAAAAAGTTCACATACTCACCTGCTCTACACTCCCCTGCTGTCCTTCTCTGTCCGCTTTTTTTTTTCAGTTCGCTGGCTGCTGTGTGTGTGATTCATCACATAGACAGCAGTGGCAGCACTGAGCCAGCCTAGCCTACGCAATTTGCATAGCTGAACGCTACGCTAATTGCGTAGCTCAAACTGGCCTAGTGATTCAGACTGAAGTCTGCAGCGCGCCTCCGGTGCGCCGCCTACTTCCTGAATCTACGCTCTTCAGTGCCTCTCAGAGGCACTGAAAGCAATTGAATTGCTTGAGCCAATGGGAAAGCATCACTGGTCTCAAGCCATTAAATGTTTTTAAAAAAACGCTCCTTATGGGAGGCAGGGCCTTCCATGGATTGATTGACGCAGGGTCAGTAATGTGACTGTCCTCGTCAGTCATGGGAGCGTTGCCATGGGGGGGGCAGAGCTCAGAGTACGTGTGTGCTACTGTGCTGCTGGGAGGGTGTAGGCTCAACTTCTGACATTGTCTGACTCTGTCTGACTCAGACAGTGTCAGAGAGATGAGACGAGTGTCAGTCACGTTACTGACTACTCGTCCATTGTGCACAGGAGCACCGGGGAGTGAGGAGAGCCAGTGACAGAGTGCGGCACGCTGAGGAACCCAATGTAGCACTCCTGACTGCCTGGGTTAGTATAATTCTGGGGTCTGTGCTGCTGGGTACATATAATTCTGGAGTCTGTCTTCCTGGGTACATATAATTCTGGGGTCTGTCTGCCTGGGTACATATAATTCTGGGGTCTGTCTGCCTGGGTACATATAATTCTGGGGTCCTGTGTATATCTGGCTCTGATGCTAGCCAGGGCCTCACCAGCCACTGACCTCACCTCACATCACTGAAGCCCACCCTGACACGAGCTCATGAGAACAGTGTCAGGCAGGGATAGCAGAAAACACAGGGAGCTCTTTATAACCAGTATGGGGTGTCTAAAATACAATATAAAAACCAAGACACTAACAGGTTTATTCACTAAAGGGTGAAGTCAGGAGAAATGGTAGGAGAAGTGAAAAATGTAGGTCAGAATAGCCAAACCAGAATAATTCTCCCATTTATCTCACTTTCCAAATTGGCTATTTTGTCTAGATTGTTCTCTTCTGCCAATTATCCTGAGTTTCACCCTTTAGTGAATAGACCTGATAGGGTAACACCCCCCAATAATAAAAAAACATAACCCTAAAACACTAATTGGCCACTCACAAGAAAGGGTTTTATTGCAGGCCCATCACATAAATCATGGAGAATCTATTCATATATTGCATAAAGCCTTAATAGGGACTCCAGGAGGTGATAATCGCATTACTGCTATTACGAATATCAGGGAGGTTGAGATAGCACCTTCCCCAGAATACAACGTTAACATGGAGATCTTTTATATGCAAACCTGTGTTAAGACACCCGGATGGCTGTTACCAATAGCCAAGCACCCCTCTAAAATGGTGCCAGAAGAGTAGAGAAATAACAAACAAAACAAAAATTTGGATAAGGTAACACAGGCCACAAAATAAATGGTGTGCTCTCCTAAATCAAATAAATAAAGAAAGCATTCAATAATCATGTATAGCATCCTTATATGTCAAATGCATCACATGCAGTGGTGTATTTAGGTTTTGTGCTGCCCTAGGCCTGACTAAACTCGTGCACCCCCTAATTTAAATTTGAGGCATCCCTTCCTGTCAAGGGCACACCTCTTCCTGGTTAATCCCCACCCTTCCTCTTTAAGCTCCACCTTTTCCTCTTTTTATATTAAAAGTGGATACCAAGTGCGTACTTGTATATTTTGTATACCATTTCAAATGTATCTATTGAGATAAAATTATGAAATGTTTAAATTCAAGCATTTTTACAAAGAACAGCCACGCATGTCAAGTATACTAGATCACAGCCGCTCTAATTGGTTGAACAATAAAATCCACAGAAACGTGCACTGCATATGAGTGTATCACAGAGCTGCACAGCAATAAAACCCACAGAAATGGGCACTGTATGAGCATATCAGAACTGCACAGCAATAAAACTCACAGTAATGTGCAGTGTGTATGAGCGTATCCCAGAGCTCCAGGGCAATAAAACTCACAGTAATATGCAGTGTGTATCACTGAATCCACAGCAATAAAACTCCCAGCAATGCAATATGTGGTGTGTGTCAGCGTATCAGAATCCACAGCAATAAAACTCACAGCAATGCAATATGTGGTGCGTGTCAGCGTATCAGAATCCACAGCAATAAAACTCCCAGCAATGCAATGTGCGGTGTGTAGGAGTGCATCAAATTTTTATTCTATTCGATTTTATTCCGTATGCAAATGCCCTGCTCCGCTGCTCGTTGTTTGAGAACACAGCTCAAAGCTGACACACAGTGACAGTGGCACCTCCTAGTACCCCCTAATGACACCCCAATAATCACTGGTACCTGGGGCGGCCCCCCCTCCGCCACTCCCCTAAGTACACCACTGCTCTGTGTTATGCTCACACACAAGTTTGGTGAACTGCCAGCAAGTACGGTGCTGTTTGAAGACATTGCAAATCCCTATAGAGAAGTAATGGTTTATCTATTCAGAGAACACCAAACAGCAGAGAAATGTTCGGTGGTTTCAATCAGCAGCTTTATTCAGGCGAACCCCATAGGTTTCAATGTTAAAAATATTCCCGTTTTTACGCAATATCTAATAAACCATTTATTATTTTAATCTGCAGTAAAAAGACTTTATTGATTTACCTTTTAGTAATTTTTCAGCAAAATCCCCCCCCCCTTTTTTTAATAGTGTTTTTTCTTTTTTCTGTAACAGAACTTTTTATTATCAATCATAGGATCTTATATGTAAATTCCAGACATTTTCGTTCGGTAGTTCTTTTGAAAACAGCAGGCCACGGGTTTGCGGTGGCAGCATTCAGCCATGCACTTTGGAGACCCTGCGGTGAATGGTGAATTCACTGCAGGGTGGGGAAATTTTATTGCCCGAACTAGTGCAGGGAACTACAGAACACCAAAATGTTGGCGTCATTTCGGTGCTCTGTGAGTAACCCCCATTTAGTGGTGAAGTTTTTTGCTGCCACCTGGAAAGTGAAAGCCTAGGCCTTGCCTACCCAGGTCATGCTTGAAAATTAGTGAAATCTCAATGTATCCTTCCTGGCAAAATACTTTGCAAAAGTAAAAAAAAAAATATATATATATATATAATTTTTTATTTTTTTGGGGTGGGGCCACCAGTGCGGGCCGCCGCCCCCTGGAAAGTGCCGCCCTAGGCCTAGGCCTTGTTGGCCTAGGCCAAAATACACCAATGATCACATGTGTAAAGTCCTCATATGGATTCGGAGATGCAGAAGTGTGGTAACCATCACAAAGGATTTCTCAAGCGGAAAAATGAGAAGAGAGTACTGGACTTAGCGTAAAACTGAGAAAAATATAATGTCATAAATTAAAATAGGGTAAAAACCACTCACAAAATAAGTGGCACACTAGAGCCTTTCACTTTCTCAAGAGCTCTTGAAAAAGTCATTTTATTACAAAGGACGAAATGCGTCGAGCGTATCTTCCCCCCCTTGAAGGGTTTATTTTCCGCTGTGATTCCGGACTCTTCACAGACTTTGCCTTGGATGCCTTGGAGGCCCTGGACTTGAATACATCAGGATTGGCTCCAAAACTCCGCAAAGAAAGACGGTATCCATGGATTGTTTGTAATTATGCGCTTTTGCACACAAGTTTGTCCTAGTGTGGCACTTATTTTGTGAGTGGTTTTTACCCTATTTTAATTTATGACATTAAATTTTTCGCAGTTTTACGCTATGTCCAGTACTCGCTTCTGATTTTTCAGCTTGAGAAATCCTTTGTGATGGTCACCACACCTCTGCATCTCCGAATCCATATGAGGACTTTACACATGTGATGCATGTGACATATAAGGACGTTATACGTGATTATTGAATGCTTTCTTTCTTTATTTGATTTAGGAGAGCACATCATTTATTTTGTCGCCTGTGTTACCTTAACATGGAGATCTTTGACAGAAACAAATATGAATGTTAAAAAACAATGTTGGGTATCTTCAACTGAAACAAGACAACCACAGTGGGATCTATACTGAACAACATTGGCAGGAACTAAAGTGAAAACAACAGTGGACACCATGATGAAATCTACACAAGGATATTCCAAGAGAACCGAATTGGCCGCGAAATTGCACCGAACAGTGAATTTCCCTGTACGGTGCAATTTCATGGCCAGTCGGCTATTCAAAACCTGGTGTGAGCCAAATATTGGCGAATTGCCAGCGAAATATGGTGACCTTCGGCAGCAGTGAAATTCCCATAGAGAAGTAATGGTTAATCTATTCAAAGAACACTGAAGAGCACCAAAATGCCAGTGAAATGTCCTGATTTTCTGTGATTTCATTCGACAGGTTTAATCAGACGAATCTCATAGGTCTCAATGTTTAAAACATACCCTGTTTTTACAAAATATTTATTCAATCGTTTATTCTTTTCATTTGGAGCAAAAAGTCTATTTATTTATTTATTAGGATTTTTTGGGATTTTGTCGGCAAAATTTTTATTTAGATTTTTTTTTAAATAGCGTTTTTTTTTTCCGATAACAGACCTTTTTATTATTATTCCTAGGATCTTATATATTATTTACAGGCATTGTCATACAGTAAATTTTTTGAAAACGCCTTTTAAGGCTGCTGTCAGACGAGCGTAGTGTTCACGTCCGTGATTGCGCCTAAAAGTACGTCCGTGATAGCATGACAGGAAGCCCATTGGAGCCAGTTACACGAAGTACGTCCGCACTGAACTGCGGACGCACAACGGCCGCGGCCCACGGACGCAAGGCAGGCAAGAACGTACAACCGCTAGAACGGCCGCACAAAGTGCGCTGCGTCCGCAACGTCTGCATAGCTTTGTGTGTGAGTGATGGAACGTGGTCAGACGGACTGCATTTAAATTTTATACGTCCAGCATTTTTCACGGACAAAATGGTTTTGCATTTTAATTTATTTTTCCCTCCTACATCCGTCAAAAATAACTTCTGTGAAAAAACGGACTGTCTGGCCACTACTGCGTCTTCCGTACTGACGATGTCCATACTGCACGGACGTACAGTCCATAGAAATCACGCTCGTCTGACCCTAGCCTAAAAGTTCAGTTTTTCTTTTCTTTTTTTTTAATGTCGGTGACATTTCGGTGCTCTCTGAACAACCCTGTAAGAATTACAATAAACAAACTTTGGCAGAAGCAATGGTGAAAAATGAGGGGGACTACAGTGGAACCTCCCAAATAGTCAATGCACCATAGTTTTACCATAGCTGATCCACCAAAGTTCAACAAAGCAACAGTGTTTAGTGAGGAACTCCTACTGCATTTAAAGGAACATTGTACTCATTTTGACCATTTTAGCGGTTTAAAGTGGTCAAGATGTGTGCATTATTCCGCTGCTTTCTCCACTCCCTGCAGCCCCGATCATGTGAACTTGGTGGGAGAGGTGTAGGAGTTTCTTATACCAGCAGTCATAATTTGGATTCCTTGTCTGCCAGCCACCAGTAATGTCAGCGCTCTCAGCATGCTGTCGTCACACTCTCTCAGACCTCCCGCATTCTGAGAGAGGCAGCCAGTGGATTGGATATGCACAGGCATGTGCAGCTCTGATCCGTCAATCTGTGCAATTGCTATGGAACTGTGCAATGTGCTTTTTCCGGATCCAACACTATGGAATTTGCATAGCACAGCTGCAGCGACGTCCGGATTCTGAAGCCCTGAGCCAACAGAGATGACTGGTGTGTGGTGAAGGAGAAAAGGTAAGTATAAGAACCCTAAAAAAAAAAAAGCAGAGGTTGTCAGCAGCATCTGCCCAATTATTTAAGGGCAAAAAGTGGGATTACTTTGTAAGAGAGTGTCCCTTTAAGGGTGAAAGGCTATACCTTTGACAATGTCTTATGAAGAAATGATTTGACTTTGATCTTACTGAACTGCCCAATCACGTTTTGACCCTGAAAGTTTCTTCCTTGTGGATAAAATTTAATCATTCATCAGAAACAAACTCTTGGTGTTTATCTTCTGCTATGTGATTATGTTTCTGCAATGATTAATGTTTGGTGCTTGTGGGTTCACATAAAATAAATATTTGAGATGAAATAAATTGAGTTTGGATATGAGGATCTAGATTACATCTATAGTAGCAATGAATTGGTTTAGTTTGGACCAAAACTCTAACTCCAGCTCTCATTATAACAATACAAACCAGCTCTTTTTACTATTACTAAAGGGGCTGACTTTTGGCATGCGGGGCATAAAAGGGATGATTTGTGGTATGCTGGGGCATGAAAGGACTGATCTTTGGCATAAGAGGGGCTGATTTTTGCAATTAAATGAGCACCATGCACAACCCACAGAGTTTGCATTCCTATACGCCATATAAATGTTTTATGGTGAGTACCCATACCTTTTTTCCTAGAAAAAAGTACTGGTTCCAGGAAACTATTGTTACCACTCGGACTGTGGTGCTACATACTGTTATACTTCAACGTAAAATAAATACCATATAGACCAATTACAATTTAAAGCTTCAGGGACCCTTTTCCGATCTTGCCATCAATGTATGGACTGGCGCTGCTATTCTGACCTTGCCACAAGTGCTGCGTGCAGCTCAGTATTATCAGCCGCTAACTGTACGTTAATGGTTCCTGTAGTTACCACTTGAAGAGGTCTACACATTCTGCCCCTTCCTCTTGTTGTATACTGTGGAAGACCGGAAACAAAGAGCTCCCATTATAAAAAACAAGACACATAGGGTAACACCCAATAATAAAAAACATAACCCTAAAGAGCCAATTAGCCACTCACAAGAAAGGTTTGATTGCAGATCCATTACATAAATCATGTGGAGAATCTTTCCATATATTCTATAAAGATCTCTTTGTGACGGCCTTGAACAGGGTGTATCCGTAGGCTGAATGCTCTTTCTGTATTCTGCAGGAATTTGGCAACTTGAGAGTGTGTTCTTCAGCATCAGGATCTTCTACCTGTAAAAGAGCATTCTTTTCTGCAAACACAGATTTTTATGCTTACCGTCTCCATGTTAGTGTCAGCATTGGAATATTGCCCTGCGTGTGTCAATTTTCACTCTTCCAAACATTTTGGGTAATATTCCAATGTTGACGCTAACATGGAGACCATAAGCAGGATAATGTGTGCTTGCAGATTTTCCCTTACTGTCTCCATGTTAACCTCGTATTACGGGGAAGATGCTATTTCAGCACCTCGCCCCAGAACGCAGCTCTAACCTAGCTGATACTCGTAGTAGCGCTTAACCGCTACCATGAGTATCAGCTCCTGAACTCCATAGGACTCCATAGAGGCTTGTTCTTCCGGGCCGCGAGATCATGCAGTGCTTAAGTAATCATGGAGGGAGAGGATGAACTATTTGTTCTCAGTTTCACATTGCTTCCATTGAGAAGAAGCGGCGGATTGAGCCACCCTTTTTGCCGCGAGATGATAGGTGAGTATGCCATTTTTTTGGGAGGGGGGGTTTGAGCGTGTCAAATAATTTTCATTTGCAGAATCATTTAACACCAGCTTTTAGAAAGTGCTAAAATTTTGGCTTGCGCATCCTGATGGTAATTTGCGCTAATACTTTGTGATACCTCCCTTGTGGAGATGCTAAAAAATTTTTGTTTTACCCATGTATATTAGGTATAGGAGATGCTTAAGTACAATAAGCTTGTGCAAGATGCGAGACGCATGACTTTTTCAACCCAGTTTAGTGTCAGGATTGAATATCGATGCCAAACGTTAAACTTACATCTCCTAATGCTAACAATTACATAGAGACGCAACTCTATAGCACTAACTACGGAATAGAGCCCTTTATGTTTTGATTTCACACATACACCAGCACTTCTAGTGTGCTTTGTGGTCTCTAAGCTTTCACTATAATGACATTTATAATACAATATATTTCAGGTACACAATATACAGAAATGTTGTGCTAGCATCATTCAGGATGATGATAATGAATTAGAATGTGTCACCTGGTTTAAAATGTGTCATTTTAATAGACTAGCATGGGTTCATTTTCAAAAGTAATTTGCAGTCCTTAGAAAGATTGGCAACAATATAATTATGTAGATTGATATTATCATGGATAATCTAATCATGCAGTGGCTCCATGTCCATTGCCTTGTTCTATATACAGCATGTTACCTGTCACTCTGTGTGATGTCATTTGAGAAAGCCTGGGAAAAGAGCAATTGCATAACAGCAGGAGGGAGATTTGTAATATAATGTAATTATGACATAGGTCTTTCACTTGGCATTGAATCAATGTTAGGAATGCTGATTAATCTGCATAATTTACTTATATTGCATCCTCCTGAATGTGATGGTGTTGTGGAGTTTGCATAAATAATGTAACTGATAGCATGCTACATCTATATGTTCAATAATGTAAATGGCAGTAACTTCAGTTAAATGTACACAAACCACATATTAAACAGGATTGTTATGTTAATATCTCTGCAACTGAACACAATGCTGTATGAGAGTAGATAGATAGCAATTTCTGCTCAAAAACTCGTAAAATACATGATTTCTATCTTAATTAATGTATATTTTTTTATTTGCAGACCAGTTATGGAAGTAATTGAGGGTTAAAGAATTGTTTTACATTCTTTAGCTTAGTAATCAACCTGTTAAGAGTTAGGAAAAAAAATATAAAAGTGAAAATTTACATTTTAGAGCATACTTTAGATATGCCAATAAGAAGTAAATAAATGTTTAAATTCCCAGCATTGAGAACTCTGTGTAGTTACAGTTACAAGTACTTATAAAGCGCTTACACGTTCCGTAGTGCTGTACAATGGGTGAGACGGAATAACAAATATACATGCAAATTAAACACATAGAACAGTAGGAGAGAGGACCCTGCTTGAGAGTTTACAATCTAAGAGGAGAGGGTTGACACACTAGGTGAGGGTAAACAGAGAACTTGAAGTAGTGGAGAGTAGGGATGAGCTGTTCGGGTTCGGACGGTTCGGAGTTCGGCCCGAACTTCGGCAGTTCTAAAGTTCGCAAACTTCGAACTTTTTGGGTGTGTTCGGTTCGAGTTCGAAAAAAAAAAGAAATTTTGAAAAAAGTATAGAAAATGCTTAAAAAAATACTAAAAAATCTAGAAATAAAGAGACTCTTTACTGCAGAATATTATAAGCAACGGTTTATTAGATATTGAATTAAAAACTAATGTGTACGTGGAAAGATTATCAACTCTAAATGACCTCTGTTCACAAACTAGCATAACACCAGGTGTTTTTAGTCTGGTAATCAATTTGATACATTGTACACTATACTGAGGGGGTGGGGTGGTGTCTGCTTCTGATTGAGATTTGAGAATTAATTTCCCTCCTAAAACATCCTAATATGCTGCATTTAACTGGTGTTTGAAAAAAATTCAAATTAACATCTAAAGCAATGTTATTTTTCACCTCGGGATTAAACATTCACAGGGTTATTCAGAGAGTGGTGAAAAGCAGGAGAATAACTGGAGAAGTGAAAATTCTAGGTCAAAATAGCCAAACCAGAAAAATTCTCCCATTTAACTCACTTTCCAAATTGGCTATTTGGTCTACATTGTTCTCTTCTCCTGCCAGTTCTCCTGGCTTTCACCTCTCTCTCAGGGTTGTTCAGAGAAAGGTGAAAACCAGGAGAATAGCAGGAAAAGAGAACAATCTGGACCAAATAGCCGAATTGGAAAGTGAGATAAGGCTAGGGTCAGACTAACGCATTTTTCACAGCGACCGACAGTGCGTCCGAACGCATTGCTGTATTTTTTCACGGAATGCGTGAAAACGGTCATACGATGCTCATTTTTGTGCGTGATTTTTTACGGATCCAAACCAGGAAACTTTGGGTGTCTGGACGTTATGTTGGCCGGACATGAGCAGGGTCTGACGTCTCCAAATCATGCACACACGTCGCTAGTGGACGCAGCACACTCTGTACGTCTGTACTAACGGTTCTGCTTTCTCGAAAAAATGTGTTCATTTTCCACTTGCGTTGCGCAGCCGGACTTTCGTGCGACCGTACTTCGTATATTGGCCGTCATTTGCTGCTAGTGCGGCTGTGATTAAGTGCACCTAAACGCACGTTAAAAATTCGCTAGTCTGACCCTAGCCTAAATGGGAGAATTTTTCTGGTTTGGCTATTTTGACCTAGAATTTTCCATTCTCCAGTCATTCTCCTGCTCTTTACCGCTCTCTGAATAACCCTGACAGGGTTATTCAGAGAAAGGTGAAACTCAGGAGAATGACTGAAGAGAACATTCTAGGTCAAAATAGCCAAACCAGAAAAATTCTCCCATTTATCTCACTTTCCAAATCGGCTATTTGGTCTAGAATTTTCCATTCTCCAGTCATTCTCCTGCTTTTCACTGCCAAAAAATCAGTAAACTTTTTCTACGTGTCCGAGAATGTCTCCCCCTTTTCATACAGACTGCCGCCCCAAGCAGTTGTTTATGGATAGATTAAAGGAAAAGCATTTACCGTCATTTGAAATGTCATTTTTTGGTTTTTACATAATGTATTTCTATACATCCTAGAAATCCGCCACTTCACGGGCAGGTTATGGGGACCTCCTAGGCACGATATTTTAAGGAATTTTTTGTTTTTATTTTTAACCCTTATTTCATGGAAAACTCACTGTCCCTTTAAAAACGTTTTTTTTTTACTTTTTGTCCTTGTTTCCTGTCCCCCAGGGCACTACCCGGACCCCCATATACCTTTTATGGCAAATATCTAGCATATATGCCCTCTTGGAGGGCACTCTAAAAACTGAATTTTCAGCCCCAATTGACTTGCATTGAGTTCGAGTTCGGGTTCGGGTTCGGATCCGAATAATTGGAAAGTTCGGGTTCGGCTCCGAACCGAACTCGGGGAGTGTTCGGCTCATCCCTAGTGGAGAGCATGTTGGCTGTGTGGGAAGATGGAGCAAGAGATGTACAGTTGGGGAATCATGGAGAGAGCCGATAGACTTCTCTAAACTATTGTGTTTTCAGAGATTTCTTGATGGACTGGAGAGATGGGGAGAGTCTAATGTTGTGGGGGGAGGGAGTTCCATAGAAAGAGGGCAGCTTGGGAGAAGTCTTGAAGGCGGGAGTTGGGGGTGCGGGTACGAGGAGCTGATAGCATCAGATCATTGACACAGTAAAGTGGTCAGGACGGAATATACCTGCAAATAAGAGTGGGAATGTAGGCAGGGGCGCGGTTATGGAGAGCTTTGTATGTGAGCACCAATATTTTGAATTGGATTCTAAAGGAAACAGGAAGCCAGTGTAGAGATTGGCAAAGGGGTGAGGTGTGAGAGGTGCGAGAGGTGAGGTGGATGAGCCTAGCACAGGCATTCATGTGAATGCTGTGTCCTCCAGGGGAAATCGTTTGGGTTGTTTCCGAAAGGATTATAGTTCGACTGACTTTGGATGCCTTCCAGGCATAGGTTACTCCACTGCCATCTATTAGAGACATCCTGTAGCCAACTTTCAACACTGTCAATACTGCACAGTAAGCGATTGATGTGGTTTGAACACAATGTTATGGGCTACAGTTTAGTTTCATGGCTGTCTCCTCCAATTCTGTAGTTTTCACATCCCATGCCAGAATCCAAATTCTGACCTTAGACACCTTTCTGGATACCTTCCCCACTACATAAGTCTATTCTTCCAAGGTTTTCTGCTGGAGTTGTTAAAAATCTGCTTTAGAGGCTGCTCCAAAGAGCCTCGGTTCTTGCAGTCAGGATAACAAGAGTGCTCCCAACACATCTTCCACCATCTTGATCCCTGTCCATCACATGCGGTGACAGCTGGAACGTGGACAAAATAGAGTACCATGCTCTTCTAGTGTGTTTATTTTTCAGTCATACAGCAGGTGGGTGCAGAATGATGGGGCAGCATGCTATAAATGGTAAATTCTCAGTTGGTGTGCAGTTCAACTCATGCGGCCATCATCAACCAAACTGAAGCATCATCATTCTGTGGCTCTGCCACCTACTAGTCTCATAATAATATACATCTCAATTTCTCAGGGATTTCAACTAAGCTAGCAAATGACACACATTCTGAAAGGCAGCACAGAGGTCAGGCCCCTCCAACTGTGCAAAGACCCTATATCAGAGAGAAATTCAGTTTTAGACCAGTGCCTGTCAGCGTCATTACAAAACTTCTCCGAAATCAAAAAATGAAATACCAGTCTGGACCTGATCAAATCCCAGCAATGCTGCCAAAAATCAGTGCGCCGGCAATTGCAAAACCTGTTGCAACTATAATCAATGAATCACTGACGACTGGATACATACCCAAACTCTGGAAGACTGCGAGAGTAGTACCTATCCATAAAAGTGGAGACAAGACTTTGGTATCCAAACTACCGTCCAATATCATTGCTCCCTATAATGTCAAAAATTCTGGAAAGATGTGTCTACAATCAATTACGTGATTATTATCAGTATTGGAACTATTTAAACCCAGATCAATCCAGCTTGCGTCCAAATTATTCGACCACAACTGCCCTTTTAAAAGTTCCCAATGATATCCAGGCTGGGATGGAACAAGGAAGCCTAACTTGAGCCATCTTCCTTGATTTTGCCAAGGCCTTTGACACAGTAGACCATGGCAACCTATTACAAAAACTTAAAAACTCTGGTATTGGTGATCGCACACTAACCTGGTTTCAATCATATGTATCTGATCGGTCACAATATGTGTCCATTTCTGACAGCACTTCCCTCCCCCTCCCAGTCACATGCGGTGTACCCCAAGGCTCGATACTCAGCCCCCTGCTATTCACGATATTCATAAATGATCTGCCCAACGTCTGCAAAGCCTCAACTGTACACATGTACGCAGATGACACTGTAATCTATACCAGCAAACCAAATCTCCCACAGCTGGAGGCCGTGCTGCAAGAACAATTCACAGAGGTAGAAAAGTGGATCAAGGATAACAAACTTTTTCTAAATACTGACAAAACTGTTACGATGCTCTTTGGTACAGCACCTAAACTACACAAATTGCAAGCACCCCATCTAGGTGTCCGGACAAGATCAAATGACATGTTGACCACAGTCAGTTCTCTCAAATATCTAGGTATGTGGTTAGACCCAAATCTATCATTTGGCCCCCACATCGAAAAACTCTCATCTAAAATTTACCCCAAACTAGGTGCCCTGTACAGAAACAAATCCTGCCTGAGCCCCGCGGTAAGAAAGCAGATTGTACAACAAATGCTTATGCCGGCTATTGATTACGGAGATGTAGTGTATGCAGCGGCCCCGCAAACACAACTCCAGAAACTTACTACATTGTATAACTTATTCTGCCGCTTTGTGCTACAATGTAACTACATGACCCACCATTGTGACATGTTAAAAGAGCTAAACTGGCCATCGCAGGAATCTAGACGCACTCTTCACCTCTCTAACCTGGTGTTTAAGAGCTTTTCTGGGAAGCTACCACCCTACCTGAATAGGCTGCTTCCCCCAGCAGTTCCATCATCCTATAACCTCCGATCCAGGACCAGCACCCTCCTTGCAATACCACAATACAAAAAGAAAGTGGCTCGATCTTCATTTTCCTACAGAGCACCGCATTTATGGAATAACCTCCCAGACGCCATAAAATCTTCCCCCCAGTCTAAAGTCCCTTAAGAGCTCCCTATTAACATACCTCAATACAGAATGCACCTGTAAACATGTAACATAGTGACTATATACAGAATGCACCTGTAAACGTGTAACATAGTGACTATATACATAATGCACCTGTAAACATGTGACTATATACAGAATGCACCTGTAAACATGTAACATAGTGAATATATTTATTTTATGTTAATCTGTATATTTGTGCTATCTTTTTAATATCTTGCATTTTATTACTTTGTATTTCTGTAACAATTTAATGTTGTTGAACCCAGGACATACTTGAAAACGAGAGAAATCTCAATGTATCCTTCCTGGTAGAATCCTTTATAAATAAATAAAGTAGTGCTGTTATTTGACAATTTCTTTGCAGAAATAATTTGAAAGAACTAACTCTGATATTGTTTCCCCATTCGTGACATCAAAGACACTACAGTGTATCTGATTTCAGGACTCTTTAAAGTGTATTTCTCTTTTTAGAGAATAACGCAGCCCCCCCCCCCTTTTTTAGGAATATTATAGGATGTATGTATTTTCTATCTATTTAAGTTCCATATCATCCAGCTGATACATGTCTTTGTATTTTTATTGGTTGTGGAGTGAGCTAGCATGCATCTAACACAGAGCATTTTGTGTTGAGTTAAAGCAGTGTGTTCTTAGTGGATAAACACATAAATAAATGTTGTTGCTTGCACAGTGATTCCTGTTTAAATCAGAACCTGCTGGGAATCCTAAATAGAACTTCATGTATGAGAAGCAAAATATCTCAAATGATTTTAAGATACAGTTGGCAAGAGACCATTTAGTAAACTTTTATTTTTTTAACTAGCAGTATGCAGAACTGTTATAGTCCGTGCTGCTACTAATCTCATCAGAATGCAAAACCAGCGACTGTGTTATAAAACCAATGATCTGTTATATTCTGCAAGAATTTACAAAAGGCTAATGTCATTTACTGCACCAGAAGAGCTTCACCATGCTTAAAAAAGAAAAACCCAAAGATTTCAGAAAAATGATTACAAACAACAAAAAAAAAAAATTAAGATGTCTGGAGTATATTTGTTTGTAATAAAACACAGCAATTATTTGAATACTATAAAAAAATATGAAATCTCAGGGATGGTGTTTCTAGTGAAATGTAAGCATTTTCCATGTTATGGCTCTGTTTGCATTTTAGCTTTTTCGTTGTCTTGACTATTATCAACAAAAAACATATCTTATTATGGACAATCTACAATATGAGTAGGTTTAGGCATTTGGTAACAGTAATCAATGTACCAGGCATAGACATAGAGGTATAATACTAAAGGTTGTTGCTAGATCTAAAATCCAGCTGCGTGTTCTTTCGAGGAGATTGATGCTACAAAGATTTGAAATTTACTATACTTCACGGCTCAGTTGAAATCCACAATAGGTATTTCCTTCTTCAGACACTTGGTTATGTAACAGGCAGACACGAGTAAAAATGCTGTATTTATGAGAGCCTGAAGCAAAAAGGAGAAACAAAACTTGCCTATAAAAGGATCCAAGTTACTGGTTTCACATGGACGGGTTGGCTTAAACCCCATATCATGTAGAGAAAACAGAGAGGACCAGGCACTCAGGATGGAGCACGAGGGAACTTTATTGCACGGCTGTCATCACAACAGTTCAGCTCAAGCAAGTCACTTGACTTGAAACAGGTTTGCACCAGAGCCAAAATGTGGTGATGGCAGCCATGCAATAAAGCTTCTTCATTGTCCATCCTGAGTGCCCAGGCCTCTCTGTTTTTTCTATGAGAGCCCAAGTGCTGACTGACCCTTTGGTCCTGGCCTGCATCATATTAATGTGGACCTGATGGATATAATTATTGGGAGCTTTTTTATTCCCATCACTATCAAGATTGAGTGTACTTGATCTTAAAAAGCACCTGCTGGTGCCACGATATCAAGTACACACAATCTGGTCTGATTCTGGAGCAATGCAAAGGAATTTTGATTATTGAAAATTTTATTCATTTGCCAATGGGTTCCAGAATGTGCGCCCAATATTGTAGCACCTCAGGCATGACACGAGGTGGCACAACAGTTAAACAGATTGGAATCCTTTTTATTCCCTCATTAAAATAAAATGATCCCAACTTGTATTATAGAGATGTAGTAACACTTTTTGGGCCTACGTTTGAAAATGTGCTTTGAGATTTTCAGGCACATTTATTTTTCAAAAAATCCCATTGGTCCTGGTAGCTGTTTTATAGAAAACAGCATGGTAGTGAATGGAGTAAAGCTTGCAATATCAACCTGGTTCATTGATTATGAAAAAAGATGTGTAAAGAATGTCAAGTTTGCTTATTTAGTTAGACACCCTTTTCCCAGTAAGGTTTTAAAAAAGCAAAATAGTCAGAGGGCTGGTCAGCCCACAAAAATAAATCGTTTTTTCCACCAGCAGCTATTTTACCTGTATGCTGTGGTCCCAAATAGCAAAGTAGAGCATAGCAAGAAAAATAGGTCAAAGCGCTTGGTATTTTTGGATTCAATGGAAAATAGCCCCAATTTATTCATTTTACAGAAAATTAATGGTGGTATCATTGGTCTTTGTTCTCTGAAGCAACTTTGCCATCTGTTGTTGAATTATGTTTACCTAGATAGCCGTTGTTCAGTGTAGCTGAAAGAATGGTGATTTTTACCATTGTTTCCAAATACAGCGAACCTTGGTCAAGCACCGATGGTTATTATCATTGTCACCATTTATATAGCGCCAACAGTTTCCGCAGCGCTTTACAATAACCAAAGGGAACAAGATACAGATAAACCGACATAGGATGGAAATAAGAGGTGTAGAGGGCCCTGCTCATAGGAGCTTACAATCTAGAAGGATTGGGGTTGAGGAAGACCAGGGGACTTTTACTGGACGGCAGGATCATTAATGCCAGTGGTTCAGGAATGGTGGGGCCATAGAAGCAGCTTCAATCATGTGTGAGTAGGTGGTTGCTGAATAACACCTACAGAGGGATAGAAAACACACTGTCCCGAATCCCATGAATGTGCCACAGTAAAAAAAAATCAAAACATTTTATCACTTAAAATTTAAGTGGAAAAAAATTATATTTTTATTTTCACTGTGGCACATTGGTAAGGGAAGGGCTGGGTAGCATCCTATGCCATGCCAATGTGTCTCAGCAGCAAACCTATTGTGCCAGTAGAAGGTTTAATGGTGTTAGGGCAGTGATCGGCCGGTATTTCGGACGATCACTGCAGCCCCCCGGTGCGGGCTGAGATTGTGGATGTCAGCTCAGCCTCCAGGACCCCGGCAGGCAGGAATAGCTTCATTGCGCCGGGCGCGATGACGTCTATTCCAGGCACCCCCCCCCCCAGGGCGAGGAAGGGGCCTGAAGGGGGGAGGTCCTTTGGACCTCTCTCCCTCCCCATCCGTATGGGGCACAGGAAAAAGGCAGGCACCGCTTTGAAGGGCACGGCCTGCCCTTCCAAGCGGTGACTGCCATTAACCCCTTGGGGACTGGATCGCAGTCCCCTCCTGGAGCTGGCTGACATCTTTGATGTCGGCTAAGCTTCCGGGATCTCCCCCTGATGACTGGCATCATAGCGCATAGCGTGATGATGTCAGTTCTGGAGTTAACCCCTAGCTGCCACCTATGTTAGAGATAAAGGGTTCCAATGAACCCCCTATCTCCCGATCCGTGGCAGCTAGGGGTTAATGTTTGGTATCGTTGGAACGGCCAGAGCATGGCCTTTCCAATGATTCCAAACATGACCATGTAAAATAAAAAAAAATTAAAAAAGTTTTTATTTTGTTTTGTTAACCCTTTCGCTGCTGAGGCATTTCCCGCCTCTGTGCTGAGGTCATTTTTACCGATTTTGCTCATCATGTTTAAACGTGTTTTGAAGGCTTATTTTAGTATATGACCCAGACATATTATACATCGTTCTTTCCGTCAGACTCGGCAGATTCATAATATGTCATTATTATATGTATACGTCATGTCCTGTCTGTATATTATAACAAAAAATGCAATAAAATATGAATTTTCAATAATTTACAACGTGTAAAGTGGGTTTTTTTCACATTTTAACATGCGAGCAATTGCGGTTATATTTTGTATGGGGTGCGCTTGTTAAAAAAATTAGAGATGGGGTCTCGTTACATTTTTTTTTGGGGAAAATTACGCGATTTTTAACAAATGCACCACATACAAAAATCATTAGTGCAGCATTATTGTTCACATTATAATTGAAACGGGAACAATATTGCTGCATTAACGAACCAAAAAAAGAAATAAAAAAATTGTTTATTTTTTTTTAAAATATATATTTTTTTTTTTAAAACTTTTTCATACTCCCGTTTGGTATTGTTGGAACGGCCATGCTCTGGCCGATCCAACAATACCAAACATTAACCCCTAACTGCCAAGGATCGGGAGATAGGGGGTTCATTGGAACCCCCTATCTCCACCATTGGTGGCAGTTAGGGGTTAACTCCAGGACTGGCGTCATCGTGCTATGCACGATGACGCCAGTCCTCAGGGGGCATTCCCGGAAGCATGGCCGACATCCAAGATGTCGGGCAGCTCCGGGAAAGGATCACGAACCGGCGCTTTTTGGCGCCGATTCGTGATCCGGCCCCCATGGGGTTAATGCCAGGTACCATTTGGAAGGGCAGGCTGTGCCCTTCCAAACGGTGCCTGGGTTAACCCCCTGCATGCCGCCGAACGGGAGGGAGAGAGGTCCGAAGGACCTCCCCCCTCCCTTTCAGGCGCCTCCTCCGCACATGTGGGGGGGGGCGCCTGAATTAGGTGTCATCGCGCCGCCGCGATGACACCTAATTACTCCGGCGGCGGTTCCGGGTGCTGGGCTGACATCGAAGATGTCAGCCCGCACCGGAGGGGCCAGCGATCGGCCGGAACCCGGCCGAACGCTGCCCCCAAAGGGAGGACGCGCTCAGTGCGTCCTCCGCAAGGAACGATACTGCGGGTGGACGCGCTGAGCGCGTCCTCCGCAGTGAAGTGGTTAATGCAGCAATATTGTTCCCATTTCAATTATAATGTGAAGAATGACACTGTACTAACGAGTCCACACTTCTAATTTTTTTAACAAGCGCACCCCATAGAAAATATAAACGCAAAACGATTGCATGATAAAATGTGAAAAAAACACTTTACAACACTGTAGATGATTGAAAATTAAAATTGTATTGCATTTTTTGTTATAATATTCAGGCAGCACATGACGTATACATATAATAATGAAATATTGTGAAACTGCCGAGTCTGCTGGAAATAAAGATATATAATTTGTCTGGGTCGCATAATAAAATGTGACTTCAAATCGCGTTTAAACGTGATGAGCGAAAGCGGTAAAAATGACCTCAGCACACAGACATGAAATAGCTCAGCAGCGCAAGGGTTAATATGATTGTGCAGGATTTAAAAGGCGTACGCCATCATATAAAAAAAATAAATATTTAGGATCTGCAACTGAGAATTGTTCTGAGGATGTCCCTATAGGAAGAGCCAGCAAATGTCAGATGGGTCAGGATTAATACTCCATGGAGATGCTATCTAGTTTTACTCAAGAGGATGCTTTCACCCTCTTACTATTCCTTAGACGTAACAGATATTCACTGTGAACCATTGAAATGTAAATGTCAGAATGCCTTTAGATTTACTCTGTGTATTGACATCACCAGCTCTGTATGCTTTATTAATCTTTCACTGCAGCCTAAGGAATGCCTTAGTAACATGCAATCTCGATCAGGTCGCAGGTCTACAATCATAGAAAGCCGACTCAAATCCACTCAGAAGACGCCACCAGTGAGTGTCCTTGGGCCAGACACCTAACGATATGGATGCGCCTAACTCACAAAATACTTGTACATCATATAGATTGTAAATTCCCTTGGGAACAGGGTCCCCCCTGAATCAGGCCGTATCATCCATGTGTGGTATTCTAATGTATCAACCCCTTGTACACTGATCTTGTAAAGCGCTGCGGAATATGTGGCGCTATACGAAGAATAAGAATAATCTCTGGCGTGCTTTCCTTTTTTTCACCCCTTTGCAGTCTCAGTGGGGCATTCTTCAGGTTATATTGGTGTGGGGTCATTTTTCAAAACGGGACGGCCATTAATTCTACCTGAGAACAGTATAGTTTATAAGGGAAGTTTTTGGTGAGGAGACATGATCTGAAGAGTTGTGATCAATAACTAACTGTGGACAATAAAATGTTACATACAATATCAGGGTTATTCAGAGAAAGGTGAAACGCTGGAAAACGTCTGGAGAAGTGAAAATTCTAGGTCAAAATAGCCAAACCAGAAAAATTCTCCCGTTTATCTCACTTTCCAAGTTGACGATTTTGATCTAGAATTTTCACTTCTCCAAAAGTTATCCAGAGTTTCACCTTTCTCTGAATAACCCTGTATGAGTGTAACTCTTGAAATGGTTATGAGGACATTTAATTATTTTGTTTCCCAATTTAAACGTGACTCTCTTCCATCCTACATGTAAAAACCTATGAAATTATAACTCTAGTTTGGAAAAATCTAACATTCAGTGATTAAACAGGATCTTTCTCTTTCCACAACAGAGAATTTTTTATTTTTTTTAAATAACATTCTTGCTGTCAGGGTTATCCAAAGAGATTCGAAAAGTCACCGCACGTTCGGTGACTTTTCGTTCTCTTCAATTCGGTTCCTTTTGCCGATTGCATTTCGGTGACCCTGCGGTGTATTCAGAAAGCACCACAGAGTCCCCGAATTGCAGGGAAAAGCTGCCGCAAACCTGACGAAAACTAACCGAATGCACTATGAAAACAAGCAAAAACATCTGGATTAACCTTCGAAGAAGCCAAACAGGAGCCGAACAGGAGCCGAACATGAGCCGAATCACACAGAGCCGAAGCAGCTGTGACGTAGAGGAGGCAGTGAATAAATTAGAAAAACCATTTGTATGAATCTGGGAAAAAGAAACGCTGTTTGCAAAGAAACTACTGAGCGAAAATGTCTGAAATTTTCACAGGAGGTCCAGTGAATGATAATAAAGAGGGCTGTTACAAAAAAAATAAGCAAACTGAAAAAAAAAAAAAAAAAAAAAAATCGGACTTTTAATTTTTTTTTAAAAATTCAGAAAATGCTTAAAGTATCCTAAAAAATCTATAAATAAAGAGACTTTTTGCTGCAGAATTTTATAATGAACGGTTTATTAGATATTGAATTAATACGGGAATATTTTTAACATTGAAGTCTATGGGATTCTCCTGAATAAATTTGCCGAATTAAACCACCGAATGGCAGGGCATTAGGGGAACCTTTCACTGCTGGTTTGTGTTCTCTGAATAGCCGAAGCAGTGCTTTTTGATGGGGATTTCACTGCCCTCGAACAGGGACCGAACAGGCACCGTATGTTCAGGCAATTCGACAGGATTTGGCGAATTGCCTGCTCTCTGGATAGCCGAATGGCCAGGAAAGGTAACCGAACGCTGATTTTCAGCGTTCAGTTACCTTTCTCAAGCAATTCGAATCTCTTTGGATAACCCTGTGTGTTCTGTTATACAATCTATGGTTGTGTTGATATCATTTTCAGTAAGAATACTTGTTTTGAAAGCTTCTCCTCAGCTTCTCATAATGAGATAATAAGAATCATATCCGGCTATGCAGCAGCAAAATGGATTTCACCAAAAGCGGTTTACCCACATGGAAGAAAAATACATTTTAAATATATTTTTTATAATACATTCTTTTATTTATTTATTTATTTATAAAGGATTTTACCAGGAAAGATACATTGAGATTTCTCTCGTTTTCAAGTATGTCCTGGGTTCAAGAACATTGAGTTGTTACAGAAATACAAAGTAATAAAATGCAAGATATTTAACAGAAAACAAATATACAGATTAACAGAAAATAAATATGTAGGAAATAGTCATTATGTTACATGTTTACAGGTGCATTCTGTGTTGAGGTATGTTAATAGGGAGCTCTTAAGTGACTTTAGACTGGGGGAAGATTTGATGGCATCTCAATATATTATTTCCATATATATTGACATATATTTGAAATACTACAATTTTGCTCATATTCAATATATTTCAAAATATATTTAAATATATCTCTGAATATATGTTCAAAATGCATACTGAAATATATTTCAAAGTGTATTTTGGAATGGGTCACCCCTCTCCTCTTATGTAACGTGTATGTATATTTGTTATTATGTCTCTCCCATTGTACAGCGCTAAGGAATTTGTTGGCGCTTCATAAGTACTTAGAACTGTAACTGTAATTGCATTGTGAAATACGCTGTGAATATATTCTGGATTATATGCTAAATGTACTTAAAAATGCAAAATATCTGGAAGATAAATTATATTGATATTTAAAAATATGAATTTTTGAAATCTTTTGAAATTTTTTAAAGCATTTGAAATGCTTTATTATGAGGTTAAAAATATCTGGAAAATATATTTTAAAAATACAGTTTCAAATATATGTCATTGTAAAATACATTTTAATTATATTTTCAGAATGCATTTTCAAATATATTTAAAAATATATGTTGAAATGCCTTTTTTATATGTTAAAACTAGTGTAGGTCCATATATTGTAAATATATTTTGAATATACACATTTTCTAAATATATTAAAAGTATTTCTCTACCATATGGGCCTTTAGCCACAGAACCTCTTTGCTCATATTGATCTTGCCAAGATTGAAAGAAGATGTGTTTGTGGCCTTGCTAGGTGATGTTAGAATAATCTCAATCTAATCTTTTTTTAAATACAGAAAAAATGGCGTCGCGCCCATACTCACCGGAGCGGCAGCAACTGCCAGGAGTAACAGCCCAGTCAATGTATAAAACATAACAAGGAAAAAGAGTGTCATCTGCGCTCGTTTCTATGTGTTCCATGTACAACAAAAATGAGGTTTTTGTTTGTTTCAATGGCCATTGCAACGTAAGCTCACTCGCCACTTCAAGGCACCTCTTTAGAGTGGGTACCTAACAATTGTAACCAAAAGGCCGCTCTACTGAGCAGCTCCAAGCCCCTCCAGCTGCTTTTCAGCCAAGGAGAGGCAAAGATGGTGGCTTTTATTTATACACGCACCAAACACAGTGGCGAGTGGGTTTACGTTGCAATGGCCATTGAAACAAACAAAAACCTCATTTTTGTTGTACATGGAACACATAGAAACGAGCGCAGATGACACTCTTTTTCCTTGTTATGTTTTATACATTGACTGGGCTGTTACTCCTGGCAGTTGCTGCCGCTCCGGTGAGTATGGGCGCGACGCCATTTTTCTGTATCTATGTATATCATGCTTGTAACACCAGTCCGTCGTTCTGCAGCTGTTCCTCTTTCCATGTTTTTGTTTTTGATCCCAAATGGGAAGTGTTTGGTGCGTGTTATAAATAAAAGCCACCATCTTGCCTCTCCTTGGCTGAAAAGCAGCTGGAGGGGCTTGGAGCTGCTCAGTAGAGCGGCCTTTTGTTACAATTGTTAGGTACCCACTCTATAGAGGTGCCTTGAAGTGGCGAGTGGGCTTACGTGCAATGGCCATTGAAACAAACAAAAACCTCATTTTTGTTGTACATGGAACACATAGAAACGAGCGCAGATGACACTCTTTTTTTTTTAATCTTTTTTAAAGCAATATAAAGGACTTTTGTTTTGCAAATTAAATTCATTTACATATGATCTGCAGAACATATTCTATAAAGTTGCAGCACACAGGATATTTTAGTCGATGTTCTGCAGCTCACAGAACTACTCTCTAAGGCTAGGGTCAGACGAACGCATTTTTCACGTAGTCCGTGAAAAAGTGCATTAGAACGAATGGACGCATTTTTTCACGGAATACGTGATAGCGGTCATACGATGCGAATTTGAGTCCGTGATTTTGTACGGATCATCAATAAAACCCTTTTTGCGCCTGGACGTTATGTTGGCCGGACATTAGCAGCGTCTGATGTCTCCTAATCACGCACACACGCCACTAGCTGACGCAGCGCACTCTGTACGTCAGTACTAGCGGTATCACGTTCTAGAAAAAATGTGTTTGTTTGCCGCTTGCGTTGCGCAGCCGCACTTTTGTGCGGCCGTACTTCGTATATTGCCCGTCATTGGCCGTCATCTGCTGCTACTACGGCCGTGATAAAGTGCGGCTGCACCTGCGTTCACACTGCGTTCGTCTGACCCCAGCCTAAATCCTTAATGGACATGGATTCTGTCTGCCTGTGTCTTATGAAACACATGCTGCAGTAGAGAAAGTTGACCGGAGGAGAAGCCAAACACGTGGCTTGTTTAAGGCCTTGTGATGATATGGGATAAGAGAAAGATATGCCAGAGTCAGCGCTTCCTTCAACTGTGGTCTTTTCCTTTCTTTATCTTCTGTCTTTAAGTGTGGATCTATACCTCGAATAAAGCAAAGTTTAATATAGCACAGCAATTTTGTCTCCACTTATTCCAATAAAAGAGAAAGGGAATGAACTCACATATTGTGGTGTCTCGATCAGACACTAGATTGGAACAGCATATTCTAAGGAGCACCGGATCTCCGGAGCGTCCAGCAAAGGTCCTTTAAGCACCGAATAAAGCCAGGATTCACCAGTGAAAATAAAAAAATTATTGTTAAAATAAACGGGCAAACGCACCCAAACGCGTTTCTTGATTAAAATCACTTCCTCAGTAGGTGTGATGATATGCCCTAGTCCCTGATGTATGTGTTATATTATTATTCCCTGCTGTATTTATTGTAGTGTCATGTTGTATATACTGTGTACATTCCATCTGTATTACTATTCTCTCTGTATAGTATACACCCCCTGCATTACTATCCACTCTCTGTACAGTGTACTCCCTCTGTAAGCAATGGATTCCTTTGTTTTCACATGCTTCCCTCAAACCCCTCTCCCCCCAGGAAATGGCTTTAATCAGATCCCTTGCCCAATTCATGCTCCTTTGTCTACTAGACCTGGGCGTGTGTCCCTTAATGTATACTGTATATCTGTATGTTTAAGTAAAGCGCAAGTCTTTCTGCTGTGACTCTAAAACACTGGTGCCTCCCTGGAGATTTTAGGGAGGTTTGGGCTGAGAGTCCTGGATTTCAGGTTCCAGCATGGAGAAAGCCAGAGACTGACAGAGGCACAAAGTCGAGTTACCAGGTGGTCTGTCACAGGCCTCATGGGCCAAAACCGCTTCTTAATATTATCTCCATCCTAAATAAAGATCTGTGCATGCTACACCTGGAATACCTTTTATATTTTATTTATAAAGGATTTTACCAGGAAAGATACATTGAGATTTCTCTCGTTTTCAAGTATGTCCTGGGTTCGAGAACATTGAGTGGTTACAGAAATACAAAATAGTAAAATTCAAGATATTAACACAAGACCAAATATACAGATTAACAGAAAAATAAATATGGAGGAAATAAAGTCATTATGTTACATGTTTACAGGTGCATTCCATATTGAGGTATGTTAATAGGGAAGTCTTAAGGGACTTTAGACTGGGGGAAGATTTGACGGTGTCTGGGAGGTTATTCCATATTTGCGGTGCTCTGTAGGAAAATGAGGATCAAGCCATTTTCTTTTTGTATTGTGGTATTGCAAGTAAGGTGCTGGTCCTGGATCGGAGGTTATAGGATGAGGGAACTGCCGGGGGAAGCAGCATATTCAGGTAGGGTGGCAGCTTCCCAGAAAAGCTCTTAAACACCAGGTTGGAAAGGTGAAGGGTGCGTCTAGAGTCCAGTAATGGCCAGTTTAGTTCTTTTAACATGTCACAATGGTGGGTCATGTAGTTACATTGTAGCACAAAGCGACAGAAGGAGTTATACAATGTAGTAAGTTTCTGGAGGTGTGTTTGTGTGGCAGCTGCATACACTACATCTCCGTATTCAATGGCTGGCATAAGCATTTGTTGTACAATGTGCTTTCTTACTGTGGGGCTCAGGCAGGATTTGTTTCTGTACAGGGCACCTAGTTTGGGGTAGAGTTTAGATGAGAGTTTTTCGATGTGGGGGCCAAAAGATAGATTTGGGTCTAACCACATACCTAGGTATTTGAGAGAAGTGACTGTGGTCAGCGTGCCATTTGATCTTGTCCCCACACATAGATGGGGTGTTTGCAATTTGTGTAGTTTAGGTGCTGTTCCAAAGAGCATTGTAACAGTTTTGTCAGTATTTAGAAAAAGTTTGTTATTTGCAATCCACTTTTCTACCCCTGTGAATTGTTCTTGCAGCACGGCCTCCAGCTGTGGGAGATTTGGTTTGCTGGTATAGATTACAGTGTCGTCTGCGTACATATGTACAGTTGAAGCTTTGCAGACATTGGGCAGATCGTTTATGAATATTGTGAATAGCAGGGGGCCAAGTATCGAGCCTTGGGGTACACCGCACGTGACTGGGAGGGGAGGGAAGTGCTGTCAGAAATGGACACAAACTGAGACCTATCAGACACATATGATTGGAACCAGGTTAAGGTACTATCACCAATACCAGAATTTTTAAGTATTCTTGGAATCTGTGGTTGGCACATAGTACCTCTACCCTAATCATTTATTCTTTGCCTGTCAAATGAGCTTACTGTATTGTATTTTAGAAATGTATGTATAGAGGCTTGATATATTTTTAGCATTGTATTGGAAAATGGTTATCCATAAAAGCACTGGGTAATGCCAGTGGATTTCATGGAAAAATCAGTTGGTAGTGGAGAGGTATATATATATATTTATTTGCATTGATTAATTAATTTTATTTATTTATAAAGTATTTTACTAGGAAGGATACATTGAGATTTCTCTCAATTTTCAAGTACGTCCTGGGTTCAAGAACATTAAAATGTTACAGTCGTTACAGAAATACAAAGTAATACAATGCAAGATATTAAAAAAAAAAAAACACAAATATACAGATTAACATAAAATAAATATGTAGGAAATAGTCATTATGTTACATGTTTACAGGTGCATTCTGTATTGAGGTATGTTAATAGGGAGCTCGAGTGACTTTAGACTGGGAGAAGATTTGATGGCATCTGGGAGGTCATTCCATAATTGTGGTGCTCTGTAGGAAAATGAGGATCGAGCCACTTTCTTTTTGTATTGTGGTATTGCCAGTGGTGTATTTTGGTCTAGGCCAACAAGGCCTAGGCCTAGGGTGGCACTTTCCAGGGGGAGGCGGCCCGCAATGGTGGCCCCACGCTTAAATTTTTTATTTTTTATTTTACTTTTGCAAAGTATTTTGCCAGGAAGGATACATTGAGATTTCACTAATTTTGACGCCAACATTTTGGTGTTCTGTAGTTCCCTGCACTTCGGGAATAAAATTTCCCCACCCTGCAGTGAATTCACCGTTCACCGCAGGGTCCCCAAAGTGCATGGAGTCGGCCGCTGAATGCTGCCACCGCAAACCCGTGGCCTGCTGTTTTCAAAAGAACTACTGAACGAAAATGACTGGAATTTACATACAGTATAAGATCCTATGATTGATAATAAAAAGTTCTGTTACAGAAAAAAGAAAAACCGCTATTAAAAAAAAGGGGGGGAAATTTTGCTGAAAAATTACTAAAAGGTACTAAAAAAAAATCATTAAAGACTTTTTACTGCAGATTAAAATAATAAATGGTTTATTAGATATTGCATAAAAATGGCAATATTTTTAACATTGAAACCTATGGGGTTCGCGGCGTTCGCCTGAATAAACCTGCTGATTGAAACCACCAAACATCAGGGCATTTCACTGTCATTTCTCTGCTGTTTGGTGTTCTCTGAATAGATTAACCATTACTTCTCTATGGGGATTTGCAATGCCTTCAAACAGCACCGTACTCGCTGGCAGTTCGCCAAACTTGTGTGCGAGCATATCACAGATCAGTGGTGTACTTAGGGGAGTGGCGGAGGGCGGGCAACCCCAGGTACCAGTGATTATTTGGGTGTCTTAAGGGGGTACTAGGAGGTGCCACTGTCACTGTGTGTCAGCTTTGAGCTGTGTTCTCAAGCAATGAGCAGCGGAGCAGGGTTTTTGCATACGGAATAAAATCGAATAGAATAAAAATCCCCCTCTCCTCCCTCCATAGCTCCTCCCCTGCCCCGCAGCAGCTCTAGGAGAGGGGAGGCGGATGTTATTTGTGTGCAGAGAGAGAAGATGACAGTAAACGGCAGGTAAAGGGGGGGGGTATCAGTAGAATATGAAGCCCTGTCTGCTTACTGCTGTTTAAAGTGGACCTTTACTTAACCAGCACTGCAGTGATAGAAATTTGTCATTGAGCTGCCTGGCTCCTGGTGAGGCTGTGTGCGTGCAGGTCACACGTCCGGCCAGTCAGGTGGTACCGAGTCTCAGTACCACCTGACTGGCTGAACCACGTGACACGCACGCAGCTGGCCCACCCTTTCGTTAACACGGACTCTCACTCTTTTCTGGACTGAACACCCACCGGGAAGGGAATCAAAGCCACGGTGCACCCCACTGCTGACAAGATGGCTCCACGCACAGGCACAGCCACGATCCTATCATGGCCTGGAGGGACCTCCTGCTGAGTCTGTACACAGTCCCTGCTGACTCTGTACACAGCCCTACCGCGGACGGAGGCCTGTAAATATAGAATAAATAATTGCTGTGTGCTCATATTCACTCGGTTTGCTGGGAGTCTTATTGCAGTGGATTCTGATGCACTCATACACACCGCACATTGCATTGCTGGGAGTTTTATTGCTGTGGATTCTAATACGCTGACACACACCACACATTGCATTGCTGTGAGTTTTATTGCTGTGAATTCTGATACACTGACACACACACCGCACATTGCATTGCTGGGAGTTTTATTGCTGTGGATTCTGATACACTCATACACACTGCACATTGCATTTCTGAGAGTTTTATTGCTGTGAATTCTGTGATACACACTGCATATTACTGTGAGATTTATTGCCCTGGAGCTCTGGGATATGCTCATACACACTGCACATTACTGTGAGTTTTATTGCTCTGCAGCTCTGTGATACACTCATATGCAGTGCACGTTTCTGTGGATTTTATTGTTCAACCAATTAGAGCGGCTGTGATCCAGTATACTTGACATGCGTGGCTGTTCTTTGTAAAAATGCTTGAATTTAAACATTTCATAATTTTATCTCAATAGATACATTTGAAATGGTAAACAAAATATACAAGTAGGCACTTGATAAAGAGAGGAAAAGGCGGAGCTCTAAGAGGAAAAGGTGGAGCTTAAAGAGGAAGGGTGGGGTTTAACCAGGAAAAGGTGTGCCCTTGACAGGAAGGGGTGCCTCAAATTTAAATTAGGGGGTGCCCGAGTTTAGTCAGGCCTAGGGCAGCACAAAACCTAAATACACCACTGGGTATTGCAAGTAAGGTGCTGGTCCTGGATCGGAGGTTATAGGATGAGGGAACTGCTGGAGGAAGCAGTCTATTCAGGTAGGGTGGCAGCTTCCCAGAAAAGCTCTTAAACACCAGCTCTTAAAGGGACACTCTACTAAAAAAATCACCCCCCTTTTTTTAATCCTATTATTCCCTTAATAAATAGTTTTTTTTGTTTATGTTTTTGTAACTGTAATACTTACCCTAAAATCCTCTTGTTTCCAGCGGTGTTTTTTTTTTTTCATACTCACCTCCCTCCTCTTCCGCTCCCGTCCTTCTTCCATCCGACTTGCCTTCTGGTTTACGTGAGAAGAGCGCATGCACGCCTCTCACGTAAGCCAGCCAATCGGCAGGCTTCCTCCCGGCTCCCTCTGAGGATTAGTGTTGCGCGCAAGAGGATGTGCGCAACACTAACCCTCAGAGGGAGCCGCCAGCTTCTGCGGTGAGTTGGAGACGTCATCGCGCTGAAAGCGCGATGACGTCTCCTACTCGGCAAAAGTCGGCAGAAGCGGGAAATATGATTCCCGCTCTGCTGACTGACAGCTGGGAGGGCGGAGTAAACTTCTCCACCTCTCTCAGCTGTTTTCAGCATTTTCAGCTGATCGGCTGAGCGGAGGGAGAGGGGACAGAGGGCAGGATACTCCGAGCATCATGACCACCTAAAATAGCTTAGGTGGTCATGTTGCCTAGAGTGTCCCTTTAAATGCCAGTGCATTTGAGAGGACAATTTGAATGCCTATAGAGTTAAAGACTATTCTATTTTTATTATTAAAATCTGTTTTTGCCATATTTATTCTGTTATTTGTTATTAAGTGAGGAGTTTGGCTCTTAGAAACATTAAGTAGAACACTTATTTTTTTCAATGATGAGTGAAAATAAGGATTCAATTAAAAGAAAGCAATAAGGAATAATAAGATATTTGTCCTAATGATCTCTTTGAAACAATCTTTAATTATATCTGATACTTCAGGAGGTTTTCAATGGATGCTCGCTTTTGTGGCTCTTCTAAACATTTGCAGAGTTTGTTCATTTGGTTTCATTTATTTGTATTTTCTGGATAATGTTAATGGTTTACTTTTAAAAAAAAATTGCATTGGAAACCACAAAGGTTAAGTTTGTCAGCAAAAAAATGTTATGTGTAAAACTGTTTGACAATTCCAAAAAATACTTACGCAAATTATCCCAAAAATTATTTCACAAAATTATTGATAGAAACGAATGATGTGGATAAAGAAATTTTAGGATTCCACTGATATCTATTAATTAAAATTAAAACATTAGTAATATAAATAGGGTTCTGTACTAGACATGCACATTAGTTTTCATACAAATTGCAATTCAATTTTGACCAATTTGTTGATTGATCAGAAAACACCATGAAAGAACACCATAGCGAATGATCCAGGAAAATAGATTTAAGAATAGATTTTCAATTTAGGTTTGTTCACTGTTGGTGAATGTACTTTGAATATACATTGGCGATTTTAAAATCCTCACCATCCCTGAACTTCAATAGACACTATAGTGAAAAAGATCCTGACCACTTTACAGTTATAAAAAGGTCAGGATTCATATTATATCATTATTATATGTATACTTTATGTCCTGCCTGAATATTATAACAAAAAATGCAATAAAATTCGAATTTTCAATCATCCACAGCGTGTAATGTTTTTTTTCCACATCTTAACATCCGAGCCTTTGCGGTTATATTTTCTACGGGGTGTGCTTGTTAAAAAAATTAGAAATGGGAACTCGTTACATTTTTTTGGGGTGAAATTACATGTTTTCCAGCACCCCCCCCCCGTAGAAAAAATCGTTACTGCAGCATCATTGTTCACATTATAATTGAAATGGGAACAATATTGCTGCATTAATAAAAACAACACACACAAAAAAACACACGTTTTTATTTTTTTTATTTATTTTTGCTTACTTTAACATAGTCATGTTTGGAATCATTAGAAAGGCCATGCTCTGGCCTTTCAAATGATACCTTCCATGACCCTCTCAAAAGGAACCCTCTATCTCCACCATGGGAATACCTTAGGGAATCCCTGGGCAGCTAGGGGTTCCCCGGCTAATGCGCGATGACGTCAGGTAACGAGGGGGGACCCAGAAGTAGAGCTGCAATCCAAGATGGCGGCCCCCACCGGAACTAGGCGCAATCTGGAGCCGAATGGCGCCGGATCGCATACCGGCATCTCAGGGGTTAAAGTCAGCCACCGCTTGGAAGGGCAGGCTGTGCCCTACAAAGTGGTGCCTGCCTTTTTGTTGTACCCCTTACAATGAGGAGGGACCTCCCCCTCCTCTTCAGGCTCCTTCCCTGCACTGGCGGGGGTGTGTGCCTGGAGTAAACGTCATCACGCCCAGCACGATGACTCTATTCCTGCGGCCGGGGTCCCGGAGGCTGTGCTGACATCGGAATCCCGACTGATCGCTGGCTGCAATGAGAGAACACGCTCGGCGCATCCTCCGCAGCAAAGTGTCCATGCGGCTGGACGTGCTGAGCGCATCCTCCGCATGGAAGGGGTTAATATATATTGCCCAGTTTGCAGCCCCATATAATTTATTATATATTGCCCAGTTTTCATTTCCCCCCCTTCCATCGCTCTCATTCTCCCTCGGCCATCTCATCTTCTTTCTTCTATGAGAGTCCGATACCGGAGCTTCTGATGAGGAAAGTGACGGTCCACTGAGCCATCGGCCTACCGGGATCCTCCCAGTAGTCCCGATAGCCAGTACATGCCTGACCACTGTGCACGCCTATGCAAAATAATGTGTTAAAAAAATTCCAGGGACTGCTGCCGGTTGTCAACTGGAAAAAATCATGAAAGATGTATCACCCCTCCAGGACCTCACTCAGTTTCATCCCCAGGGAGGGGCATAGCTTGGGAGAAATGCTATGTGATCTGCGCTCAATGACAGCACGAGTCACATAAAGGTCCCAGGGCCATCGGACCACCAGGGATGGAGAAGGAAGGGAGGACACCTAACTGGTTGCAAGGCCCATCAACTGAACTATACCACTGTCTCATTGGTTTTGCAATATGTTGAATAGCTGTCTGACATAATTATTAGCAATAATGAATAGGGACACAGTTGTACCATGTGAAAAATGACTAAGGCTAACCTGAAGAGGACTATCCTGAAAATGGGATAAGGCAAAAAATAAGAGGCATTAGAACAGGTGAAAAAAATCGATTCTACATAGATATAAGAATTCAGGAGTGCATTGAATGAATAGAACATCATGAACCCGAACAATTTGGATATAACAGAATTACATAACTTTGTGAATATTATGGAACAAACCCCTGGAATACTCCTAAGAAAAAACAAACACCGTGTTCCTACGCCTCTAGGACGGGACAGGTACATGCTTTGGAGGAAGTGGTGGCGGTAGCTGATGAGGCAGGTGCAGATTGTGGGGCAAAGGAGACACATGCAGAGGCACTTGGCCGATCAGGGACAGCTGGAGGGACAGTGAGTGACGCTGAACGTTGTCTGGGCACCAGGGTAGCAATGGTGGTGGTGGTTGTAATGTTGGCAGCATGGAGATGGGCGGGCTTGCCCATTGCTGTTCCACCAGGATCTCCACGATGGAGGTGCGCCTTTGAGTACTGCCATCAGTGTACACCCAGGTAGCTGCAAGGACAAAAAAAGTAAATACCCCCTCAAAATAAAAATTATTAGCGCTAGATTAATTTTGTGCAACCTTGCGCATTCATATGTATTTGGATTGCATATCCCATGATGCTCTTTGGAGTGACATGAGAGATGTAGTCCAAAAACATCTGAATACACGAGGTTGAACAACACTTGTTCTAAGAAAAAAAAATCACATTGAACAGTGCCATTGAATGCATTACTCACACACAGGTATTGCAGACCTTGTGCCATTGTGTACCTCCTTCTCTTCCAGGGTGTACATCTCCTCCCAGACCCATCCTCTAGAGGAGCCCTCCTTGCATGTCCCTCACCCAGAAGCTGTCCCTTCAGTAGATGGGCCTGTACTGGCTCTATCCCCCTCCCTCCTCTCACCCTCACTCCTACGCCTCCTCTCCTCCTCTCACTTTCGCCACTACTCTCCTCCTCAGGCCTCCTCTTCTTGTCTCCACTCCTGTCACCCTCAGGCCTCCTCCTTTCCCCCTCACTCCTCCTCTCCCTGTCACATTTCTGCTCCACAACACTCATCCTCTCCCTCACTCCTTTTCTTCCTATCGCCCCTCTGCTCCACATCACTCCTTCTCTCCTCCTCATCTCTCAATCCCACATTAACTCTAAGCCCATACACCTCTCCCTCTAATTCTCTTCACCTCCTCCTCCCCACCAGCACTCCTCCTCCTCCCTCCATCTCCTCTCCCTCTAATTCTCTTCACCTCCTCCTCCCCACCAGCACTCCTCCTCCTCCTCCCTCCATCTCCTCTCCCAACACCCTCCATGACAGACAGAAAAAAAAATGACAGGTGGAATACTGGGAGATAATGGGGCAGAATGGATAAAGTGGGGGCTAGGTCCAAGTAATGTGTGACGTGTATTTAAGTGACACGAATGGTTAATCTAAGATGTAATGAAGGGTTAACAAGGTTAACAATACACCGTAACAAAAAACACCTTCCTATGCTTGGAAACTGCACTCCACACCCTCTATACTCACAATTAACCATCAAACACTCAGGGATCTGTGTCTAACCCAGGCGTGAACACCGTCACTGTGTTGTGGGCGCAGCCAGTTGTGGCAAGAGTCCTCCGTCAACCACGTCTTCTAGGGCAGTAATTGTAGCGAGACAGCAGGTCTTTTGTAAACAGTGAAGTTTATTCTTTTTACCTTCAGAAAGGTGCACAGCAAACAGTGGCAGCTCAGCAACACAGCAATTCACAGCAACACAGCAATTCTGTGAGTTAGCAATTCAGCAGATACAGCGATACGGCAGTTCACTCTGGTGGGTGCTCGCCCACCCTTTTCTTTCTCTCTCTCTGCCGTATCAGCTTCCTTTGGTTTCTTTTTAAACCCTTACTGGTGGACCACACCTACAGTCCTAGCTGACCCTGCTAATACCTGGTCTGGAAGTGATCCAGGTTGTTGGGATAGTGGCCCGCCCTTCACTCCACTACCCCAACCCCAGGGACCCATAACACACTTTCCTGGGAGCTAGGTTGCTCCAAAAACAAACAGTCTCCCTGGGGTTCTTTTAAATGCAGTGTACCAGGCCTGGTCTCAGGTATCTCCCATTCAATACCAAGCCCTGCTTCCTATCACACACCCTCCCCTCAGCTCAGAACCATCGGGAGGAGCGACCACAGACAGCAACGCATGTACTCGAGACAGCCCATCAACGTTACCCTGTAGCAGGCCAGCCCTGTGCTCCACAGTAAAGTTGAAAGGCTGCAGGCTGAGGAACCACCTAGTGACCCTCGCATTCGTCTCCCTGTTCTGACTCATCCATGTGAGGGGAGCATGGTCAGTGACCAGCCTGAACCTCCTCCCCAACAGGTAGTACTTCAGGGCCTCCAAAGCCCACTTAATGGCAAGGCACTCCTTCTCCACGACAGAATAGTTCTTTTCCCTCGGCAACAGCTTTCTGCTGAGGAAAAGAACAGGGTGCTCCTCACCCTGATATTCCTGGGAGAGGACCGCCCCCAATCCAGCCTCGGAGGCATCAGTCTGCACCACGAAATCCTTAGTAAAATCAGGGGACACCAAGACGGGATAGGCACATAGGGCCTCCTTCAAACCAGCAAAAGCGATTTCCGTCTCAGGAGACCATTTCACCATTATGGGGGCTCTCGCTTTCGTGAGATCTGTCAGGGGCGCAGCTATCGCAGCAAAGTTCGGTATGAACCTCCTGTAGTAGCCGGTCAACCCAAGAAATGCCCTCACCTGTTTTTTCGTCAATGGCTGCGGCCAGTTTTGTATGGCCTCAACCTTAGTGGTTTGAGGCTTGACCAATCCCTTACCGATGGTATAGCCCAAGTACTTCGCTTCCTCCAGACCAATGGTACTTTTTGCAGGGTTGGCCACCAGGCCAGCAGCCCGCACAGCATCAAGTACCCTCTGAACTTTCGGAAGGTGGGTTTCCCAATCCGTACTAAAAACTACCACATCATCTAAGTATGCAGCAGCGTAGCGGGCATGGGGTCTCAGAATCTTATCCATCAGCCTCTGAAACGTGGCTGGGGCCCCGTGCAAACCGAATGGCAACACCGTATATTGAAACAAGCCCTGGGGGTTGAAAAGGCGGTTTTTTCCTTTGCTTGCTCAGTGAGTGGCACCTGCCAATATCCCTTCGTCAAGTCAATGGTTGTGAGATAACGCGCTTTCCCCAGCCTCTCAATCAGCTCATCAACCCTAGGCATCGGATAGGTGTCAAATTTAGAAATACTGTTTAACTTACGGAAATCATTACAAATCTTATTGACCCATCCGGTTTGGGGACAAGCACAATGGGACTGTTCCACTCACTATGAGACTCCTCTATCACCCCTAGTTTTAGCATTTTTTCCACCTCTCTCTCTATAGCTTGTCTACGGGCCTCCGGAACCCTATAGGGTTTCAGGCAGGCTTTCTTCCCTGGCTCGGTTATAATATCGTGTGTCATTATTTTGGTCCTCCCTGGTATCGCCGAGAACACCTCCCGGTTCCTTCTGAAACTCGTTAACTTCTGCCTTCTGATGCACAGAGAGGGTGTCAGAAAGGTTTACCTCAGGCTTAGTGAGAGGGAGGTCTGAAGGCCTCATGGCCACTAAGACCTCTCTATCCTTCCACGGTTTTAACAGGTTTAAATGATAAATCTGCTCAGGCTTTCTCCTTCCAGGTTGGCTCACTTTATAAGTAACATCACCCACTTTGTCAATTATTTCATAGGGGCCCTGCCAGGTAGCCCAAAATTTATTTTCTACAGTGGGGACCAGGACCAATACCCTATCACCAGGTTGAAATACTCTGAGCCGGGCATTCTTATTGTAACTGTACCTTTGGGCTTCTTGGGCCTTTCTCATATGTTCTCTAACCAGGGGTATGACCGCTTCCATGCGCTCCTGCATCTGAGATATATGTTCAACGACACTGCGGTAGGGTGTCGTCTCCTGTTCCCAGGTCTCTTTAACAACATCCAGCAGACCTCTGGGATGTCGGCCATATAATAACTCGAACGGGGAGAAGCCTGTAGAGGCCTGGGGAACCTCGCGGATAGAGAACATTAAATAGGGTAGTAAAAGGTCCCAATTCCTGCCATCTTTATCAATGACCTTTCTCAGCATACTCTTAAGGGTCTTGTTAAACCGCTCCACTAACCCATCAGTTTGCGGGTGATATACCGAGGTCCTTAGTTGTTTAATGCCCATTACCTTACATAATTCCCTCATAACTCTGGACATAAATGGGGTCCCCTGGTCTGTTAGTATCTCCTTTGGTATCCCCACCCTGCTAAACATCAGCACGAGCTCTTTGGCTATTGACTTGGCAGAGCTATTACGCAGGGGCATCGCTTCCGGGTATCGTGTCGCGTAATCAAGAACGACCAGTATATACTGGTGCCCCCTAGCAGATTTAACCAGGGGACCTACCAAGTCCATAGCAATTCGCTCAAACGGGATGTCAAGGATAGGCAAGGGTACCAATGGACCCCGGAAACCTGGAGTCGGAGCAGTAAGTTGGCATTTAGGGCAGGAGGTACAAAAATTCTTTATGGCAGCAAGTACTCCCGGCCAATAGAATCTCCTGAGGACCCTCTCCTTTGTTTTATCCACTCCCAAGTGTCCCCCCAGTACATGGTTATGTGCAAGGCTTAAGACAGTGTTCCTAAAATTCTGTGGTACCAATAATTGCTTAATAAAGTCAGTACCTCTCTTTTCTACGCGATAGAGCAGTTTGCTAGCCACTTCAAAATGGGGATAAGGCAATATCTTCCCGGCCTGGGTCATAATCCCATCCATAACTTGAACGTTATTCCTGGCTTCCAACAGGGTTGGGTCCTCCCATTGGGCTCTTTTAAAGTTACCAGGGCCACCCGCCAGTTCTAATAACTCTTCCGCCTGACCAACATTGATTCCTGGCTCTTTACTTTGAGATGTTTGATTGCCTACTAATACCGGGATAGGACCACATGTCATGTGCTTTCCAGTGACTCCATCTTCCAGATCAGCATCAGAAAAAGGAAAGACATAAACCTCCTCTACTGGCCTCAGTTCAGGGGCTTTCCATAGTTCCAGGAAATAAGGAAAGTCTCTCCCTATGACAACTTCATGGGCCAGGTTAGGTACCACCCCCACACGATACTTCACATTCCCACACTGGGTTTCAATATCCACTTCAGCTGTGGGGTACTCTCGTTTATCACCATGCACACAGACAATCCCCAATTTCTCCATATGATTGAACACAACCCCAGGTACTATGGATTTAGTCACCAGGGTGACCATACTACCGGAGTCTAGCAAGGCTCTACGCAATCTGCCATTAACCTTTACAGTACAAAAGTGGGGATCATAGTCATCACCAGCGTGGTCATAGCCAGACAACAATGAATGTGCATCATTACAGTCCATAGGCTCATCGTTCACGCAGTCTCTGGCTATATGGCCCACCCTATTGCATTTAAAGCACCTATTCATCTGGTTATACTGAGGTGCTCTCTGCACCCTGGGAGAAATGTCTCTGCTGTTTTCTGCGTATCCAGGTTCCTCCACCCCCCGCACCCTCGGTACAGTCTTACCAGTGCGTGTGGCATTCTGGGTCTTAGGGTTGCGGGCTTGGGTCGCTGACGGCGGATGCAGAACTTCTCCAGAAGCTATAAACCTTTCCACCAACGCAATCAACTGGTCGGCGGTTTGGGGGTCACCTTGGTTTACCCAGCGTCGCAGAGGGGTTGGCAATCCACGCTGAAAGCGATCCATGACCAGGTTTTCTACTATCTTCGTAGCAGAGTTGACCTCCGGTTGTAGCCACTTCCTGGCAAGATGTATTAGGTCAAACATCTGGGACCGTGCAGCTTGGTTAGGAGAGTACGCCCAGGAATGAAATCTTTGTGCCCGTACTGCTGTGGTCACCCCCAGGCGCGCCATGATCTCAGCTTTAAGCTCCACATAGTCACTGGCCTGTGCTGGCTCTAAGTCATAGTAGGCCTTTTGAGGTTCTCCACTCAGAAAAGGGGCAAGTATACTCGCCCACTCAGCCGCCGGCCACCCTTCTCTCGATGCAGTACGCTCAAAGGCCAACAGGTACGCCTCCACATCATCCGCTGTAGACATTTTTTGTAGATAATGGCTGGCCCGGATTACCTTAGGGCCTTGGTGGCCGCCTGCCGGATCAGACTCCAGCTTGTCTGACACAGCCCGAATCTCTTTGTGCAGAGCATGCGTGGCAGACAACTGTTCCTCACGGACCTTGCCAATGGCCTCCATTTGAGCTATCAAGATTTGCTGTACCAGAGTCTCTGTAGTTTCTTTCTGAGCTTTAGCCATAGCCATAGCATTCTCTGCCTGGGCTAATATCAGCTGCTGCAGGGTTTCCCGGGTCTCGGTAGTCCTCCTATTCGCTTCCTGCTGAGCAGCGGTAGATTGGACCAGAGCTTTCACAACGTCCTCCATGCTGTTTGTGGTTTATACTGCCCTCAGACTAGTGCGGTTGGTCCTCACACAGGGCACCATGTGTGGCAAGAGTCCTCCGTCAACCACGTCTTCTAGGGCAGTAATTGTAGCGAGACAGCAGGTCTTTTGTAAACAGTGAAGTTTATTCTTTTTACCTTCAGAAAGGTGCACAGCAAACAGTGGCAGCTCAGCAACACAGCAATTCACAGCAACACAGCAATTCTGTGAGTTAGCAATTCAGCAGATACAGCGATACGGCAGTTCACTCTGGTGGGTGCTCGCCCACCCTTTTCTTTCTCTCTCTCTGCCGTATCAGCTTCCTTTGGTTTCTTTTTAAACCCTTACTGGTGGACCACACCTACAGTCCTAGCTGACCCTGCTAATACCTGGTCTGGAAGTGATCCAGGTTGTTGGGATAGTGGCCCGCCCTTCACTCCACTACCCCAACCCCAGGGACCCATAACACACTTTCCTGGGAGCTAGGTTGCTCCAAAAAACAAACAGTCTCCCTGGGGTTCTTTTAAATGCAGTGTACCAGGCCTGGTCTCAGGTATCTCCCATTCAATACCAAGCCCTGCTTCCTATCACACAGTATTTATAGCACCTGGTCCTGGATGCATGGGGGCAAGTGTGAACAAGACCAGAAATTGGAATATACCAGTCAGAAGCTGCACGAGTACCCTTAATTACACTTGGCAATGCTAACTGTAGCGTCTACAAGGTGTAAAGTTAGCACCTTGAGTTGAGATACAAACCGTTCGAGTGCCCATACCTACGCGAGCTTTGTAATTTGCTTGGTAATTGGGAAGTGCTAATATTTAACACCTTGCGCTAATTTTTAGCTGTAGCGTCTGTCTGTTAGTGACCACTATTGAATATAGCCCAATATCTTTCCTCCACTGATTTCTCTCCTGGATCGAGTCACTGAATGTATCTCCGCTGTCTGTAACTGGATGTCTCCCCTCTTCCTTATACTTAATCTTGCCAAAAGTTAAATTCTCTCCATTCGTCCTTCTAAGAAGAAGGCCCTGACACTTATCTCTCTATGCATAAACAGAACTCTCATAAGCCCAATGCCTCCAGCTCGTTGCCTTGGTGTAATTTTTGATTCTGTCCTTACATTTTCTCCCCACATCCAGAGAGTAACAAAATCCTATTTTATCAACAATGGTTTTACCATTGCACGTATCCGATCTTTTTCAAAGCAAGATAATGCAACGGTGCTGGTCCATGCACTCACTTTATCATGACTTGATTACTGTAACTCTCTCCTTGTTTGCCTCCCCAATGCCCGCTTGTAATCTGTACTGAATGCAGCTGCCAGGCCTCCTATACCCTTCAGGTTCCAATTTAAAATACTGATGCTGATGTTCAAAGCCCTCAATAACACCTCAAGTCCTTCTTACATGTCTTTTTAATCCACAAGCACGTCCCTTCTAGATCACTCCGGTCAGCAGATGACCTCCGCCTGCCCTCTGTCTCCACCTGCACCACCAACTCTCACCACCAAGACCTCTCAGGGACAGCTCCGGTCCTCTCAAATGACCTACCTTGCCCTATCAGACTCTCCCCTAATCAATGGACCTTTAAGAAATCTCTTAAAACCCATCTCTTCAGATTAGCATGCCACATTTCTGATGCTAACCTATTCCTCTCCTTTCTTACACCCACATCATGATTGAGACCTTTTCCTTGACCATTCGATATCTGTAGCACTAGTGCTTGTGATCCTGACAAGCTATAAAACTCTTCTTGCCTTCCTGTACCCCAACTCCTCTAGACTGTAAGCTCATCCGAGGAGGGCCCTCTACACCTCTGGTTTCTATTCCTATATTTGTTTAAATTTTGTCTCATTTCCATTGGTTATTGTAAAGCACTGCGGAAACAGTTGGCACTGTATAAATGACGATAACAATAATAATTCACCATAGTTCTCCAAACTTCGCCAAAGAAAATCCATCCTTCTTTCAATGAAAGAAACGTGGGTAGTGAATAATTTCAATATAATAATTGTGGTTTAGGGAATTACCTCTTCTCTCTCTGAGGCTTGCAGAAAAAGCGGCACCCTCCAGCCTAGCACTCTAATGGATGTGAGGATCAGCAAACTTCAAAATATGCAATTCTTGCCAAGGTTTTGCCTGGAACCCATGAACCACACAGCTCCCTTTTGGCCTGGTTCTCAATGAAGGTCATAAGCCCTTTACATAGACGACTGACCTGTAGAGCTTGTATTTCAGCTTCTTTTCAGGTTATTGAATTTTATGGAATGTGATCGGAAGCCTGGCAAAGCCTTCTATTGCTTTTAACAGCGATGTTTAACATCCCATATATGTAATGCGTGTTATCTGTATGTCAATACATAATTTCATGAATCAATACCTCCGATTGATTAAGCACTTAGAGCAGTTAAAATACTTGTAATGTATTAAATGCCATCAGTTTTCATCCTGAGACACCAATCCTTCAAATGTAAGGAAAACAAACCATGAAATATAGTTAGGCTTTGTATTTAAAGGGACAGTCTGAAACCTCAATTTAACGCGACTGATGCATTTTTCCATATATAATTCATGGAAATTTCTGTCTGACTTACTTGTTATTGAGAAAGTTCAAAAATCCGATCACATCAATAAGCATAAGATTGCAAAATCTAAAATTATTACTCTATCTCATGAGTCCACCTGTTGTAATTTTACATCCATCTAAGTTGGATAAAAAAAATTTAAAATAGTGCACAATACAATTAGAACAATCTAGAACAATGTCATTTACAAAATTTCTCTTTTAACCATGGATATGTTCATTGCTTTTGGGAATAGACTTGAGCCACACTAGTAAGGTCCACAATAGATACTGTCCACTCCTTGTACCCTATTTTGGCTGAGCAGGTAATAGGGAGTTGACGATGGAAAAATGCAGCTCAAACAATTAACCATTAGCAGTCCTTTATTATGAGTGAATGCTATACTAACAGTTTAATTCATAATATACAGGAGGTGCAACCAGCTACCAGCAGTGATGACGCTGCTGGTAGCCTCTTGAAGTCCGTAAGAGTCCATGAAAACCAGAGTCCTCTACAAGATCATGTGGCAATCATAGAGCAGCAGAATGACACTGGAAACTGGAGGAGGTGGCTGATACCATCTACTGCACATGGAACTGGAAGTGGGTATTTGATTTTTAATCAACTTTTTAAAATGCAAAATCAATTCACACCAGGTTCAGAAAGTATATTGTGACAGAATACAGGGTATGGTCTTGGGAGGTGCTTATGTTCCCCCAATGGTGCTGCATTACGGGGTATGGACTAATAGTCCCAGGGAGAATATTTGCTGTTAAAAAGGAATACGTGACTATAAATTGGGTCCCTGGGGTGGAGCATTTGGGTTGCCTGCCAGTGCTCCACCAACCCGAGCGTCTAGCCCTAATTTCTAACCCTGATTTTCGGTGGTTTCTTTCAACAGGTTTAATCAGGCAAATCCTATAGGTTTCAATGCAAAAAAAATCCCTGTTTCTATTAAATATTTATTCAACTGTTTATTCTTGTCACCTGCAGCAAAAAGTCCCTTTATTAGTTTTTTTAGGATTTTTAAGCCATTTTTCAGGAGTTTTTGATTGAAATTGCTGAACAATTTCAGAGTGCACCACGAAATACAACGTATTAAGTCCGAAAAACTGAATTAATTTGTTATATTTAGTTTTGTTTCATTTCGTTTCATTCTTTTTTCGTTTGTTCTGTTTCGTTCCGTTTTCGTTTTGGACGGATCTGATTTGTATTTCGGAAGTGCTTTCAAAATTCAAATCGGGTAAATTTCGCCCGAATTTTGATTCGGAACCAAATGAAACATACATGTCTAAAATATATACATTTTTTTTGGTTTCTAAATACCAGCTCAAGACGAGAATAACGAGCAATCTTGGAATTGCTTGTTATTTTCAGGCTGTCCATAAAGCACTGCTTTTTATACAAACTACACACAACAGAAATTTGCAGTTAGCTGGTTCAACAGCCGAGCCATAGGAGACGTTTTCAGCGCTGCTGGAATAGGATTGTAGTCATTACAGTTAACCAGTGAGGCCGTCATATTTTTAACGTCTCACTCAAGAATCATAACATTTCCTTATGTAATTGCTGGTATATATTATGTTTTTTTAAAAAAACAAGCTCCCCTCTTTCATTCACACGGTGGTAGAGACAGATATTGTAATAGTTTATCTTACCTAGCGTTTACGGTGTTTGGTATGTTGGAAATCTGTTTAATAGACCAGCTTAGCTTTGGAGTTCAAGACCTCAGATCTTCAGCAGATGTGCAGCCAAGTAAAAGAAAGTAAGCATATGGTTCTAAGCTGTTATTTTTAAATTGGTGATAAACAGTGTAAGGTTCTTCGAGTGGTATATATCACACTTGGGAACATAGACTTGTTTGATTGAACTTTTACAACACTGTGAATAAAGAAGCTTGTGATGCCTTACAGCCCATTTATAACACTGCTTACATGTAGAAATAGCAATGCTAAGACACCAGGTATCTAGCCATGGTAATGTTACCCTGGTAAATACATTACTTATAACAATCCATTCGAGATACTCCATATTTTGTTAATAGGATAAATTCATTCTAAAAACGTAAAGGGAGGTAAAGTGTAATAATGTGTAGGGATTGAAAACTAGGCACTAGAGCAGGGCTGTCAAACTCCGGCCCAGATGTTATTACAATCAAACAATTCTGGGAATTGAAGGCCATCAACATCTGGGGGGACTGACTTTGACAAACCTGTATTAGAGAGAGATGGAAGGCCATGTTATGTTTTCTGAGAAGCTAAAAAACTCAATAAACCAAGTTAGAAAAACATAGATACCATAGTGGGCAATATTTCAAGGTTGGTGCTAACTTAACCAGAGCTGTTGTAAACTTAACAACTCCATGGATTATAATGGCTCTGATAAGTTTACAACAGCTCTGGTTACGTTAGCAGCAATTATGGAACAGAGCTCAATGTCTTCTCAGTTTTACAATTCATTATCCCCAAGTTTCTCCAACTAAAAGTGTAAAATAAGTCACTTCCCAACTTAACATTTCTTTATGAATTTATTGCATTTTTGTCTAACCTTGGCTACGCAAATATTTGTCAACTACATGTCCAACAATGGTCCACCAGACCAGGCTATAAGCAACTGCCATGTCAAGTTTACCCAACGGCAAGAGTGGATGTGTAGAACATTACATTTCTTACACTAGTGAAGAAATCCAATTTAGCAAACCTTTTAAACTATTGTTTGAACTGATCTCTATCTTTCCTGTTAATTTATCACACCAAGCATTTATTTTATGCTATCTTACTTCTGGATTCAAACTGTGACAAGTTCATTTTTCCACAATATTGTAGGGTTTAGAAATCAATATGCTTCCTATTGCCATTACTGAACAGTTTGGGGCTTTGCGGCTAGCTAGCATGACAATAGATGCACAGCCTGGAACAAGGTTTAGTTAATTAGAGTCAATCAATCCAAACTTTGCTAAATTATTCATGTGAAACAATAGTATAATGAACTAAACTCTGTAAGATGATTGGGAAATAGAAATTATCTCACCCTGATAAATTAAATGTGACTATATGAGAGTAAACCCATTCTCCTAAACAAGTACCTAGAGAGAAGAAGGGAAAAGGTGAATAAGCATTACATAGTAAATATAATAAATACTCCTGTCAAAAGCTAGTTTAACAGACGGTTTATCCTAAATAGGGAAACAAATAATGTATTCTGTATTTACAAACCAAAATAAGACACTTCTCTACCAAGAAAACTTGACATCCAAGGAGAGGAAAGCTGTCAGGTCCCTTCTCAATACCTAATCTTCATATATCTCACAATAACACACAATTGGTTATCACTTGAGATATTATCAATCCATTTCACTATATCAACCTATTTTTCTATTCACTCATCATCAATCTATGGAGAATGCATCTTCTAGCCATCCACCTACATATCAGCCCATGTGTCTGTCTAGCCACATGTTTATAGATAGAGAGATTTATCTAATGCCCCATTAGTCTATAAATCCATAGAAACTGAATTTTGGGCTGCAACGACACAATAAAGTGTACAAAAATCGATAAGAGAGTACACATTTTGGCTATTATAGAAAGGCACAAATAAAATACTGTATGTATTCTGGTAATGCAATTGTTTACCTGGGCAAAACTAAAAATACTGATTCCTAGGACTGTATGAGCCAAGACACAATAGGAATTTTTCTTTGTCAATTTCCACCAGGGTATTTACTTTATTGGTGTCAGGTCCCAGGCAGGAAAGCCTGGCGCCGCCGCAAGAAGTTCTGAGGTTCAGTGGCACCTAATCTGTATATTTGTTTTATTTGTATTCTGGGCTTTATGTCTTGCCAACTTTCAGCCATCCAGTCCATCGCTCCATCCCAGCTCTACAGCTCCTGTTGCATCCACTGTTTCCACTTGGACTGATAAGTTCACTATGTAAGAGAACCAGACCACACCTCCAGTGCTTCAGCATTATGTGTGTTAATCTCCACCTGTCTAGGTGCTTCTATCTGCCTAACCTGTATTTGCTTCCAGCAACCTCAGTGATCAGCAACCCCGGTGACCTGTATCCACAGTGACCAGCAACCTCGGTGATTCTGCATCCAAGGTCAGCAATCGCAGTGACCTGCAACCCCGGTGATCTGCATCCAAGGTCAGCAACCCCAGTGACCTGCAACCCCGGTGATCTGCATCCAAGGTCAGCAACCCCAGTGACCTGCAACCCCAGTGACCTGCATCCAAGGTTGGCAACCCCGGTGACCTGCAACCCTGGTGATCTTCGTCCAAGGTCAGCAACCTTGGTTACCTGCACCTTCGGTCTCCTACCCTGGTGACCTCCATCTAATCCCAGTGCCTGCATTCAAGATCTGCAACTCCAGCTACCAGCATCCAAGCCTCACCTGTGTGTCTCTCTCTCTTGTGCCCCAGCCTCATCCTCATCTGTGTCTCTCTCTTGCACCCCAGCCTCACCTGTGTCTCTCTCTCTTGCGCCCCAGCCTCACCTGTGTCTCTCTCTTGCGCCCCAGCCTCGCTTGTGTGTCTCTCTCTTGTGCCCCAGCCTCGCCTGTGTGTCTCTCTTGCACCCCAGCCTCACCTGTGTCTCTCACTCTTGCGCCCCACCCTTGCCTGTATCTCTCACTTGTGCATCAGCCTCACCTGTGTCTCTCTCTCTCTCTGTGCCCCAGCCTCGCCTGTCTCTCACTCTTACACCCCACCCTTGCCTGTGTCTCTCTCTCTTGTGCCCCAGCCTCGTCTGTGTCTCTCTTGCGCCCCAGCCTCGCCTGTGTCTCTCTCTTGTGTCCCAGCCTCGCCTGTGTCTCTCTCTTGTGTCCCAGCCTCGCCTGTGTCTCTCTCTTGTGTCCCAGCCTCGCCTGTGTGTCTCTCTTGCACCCCAGCCTCACCTGTGTCTCTCACTCTTGCGCCCCACCCTTGCCTGTGTCTCTCTCTCTTGTGCCCTAGTCTCACTTGTGTCTCTCTCTTGTGCCCCAGCCTCGCCTGTGTCTCTCTTGCACCCCAGCCTCACCTGTGTGTCTCTCTCTTGCGCCCCAGCCTCGCCTGTGTCTCTCTCTTGTGCCCCAGCCTCGCCTGTGTGTCTCTCTTGCACCCCAGCCTCGCCTGTGTCTCTCACTCTTGTGCCCACCCTTGCCTGTGTCTCTCTCTCTTGTGCCCCAGCCCTGCCTGTGTCTCTCTCTTGTGCCCCAGCCTCGCCTGTGTCAGTTATACCTTGGCTGTGTTCTGTTATTCTCACAATAAAACCCTGTTACCTAAACTACCTGGATTCATGATGTAATTGCTGCACCCTGGGCTCAAATTCTCCACGGTACCGGACAATTGGATTGGATGAACTTGATTTAAGCGGTGGCAAAGCAAGTCAAAAAAAGCTATTAATCAGCTGGAAGGTGGTAGTCATGGAAGTCTATAGAACTATAATATAGTATAATACTGGCAAAGAGTTGGCTACAGGAAAATAAAACAACCCATGAACTACAGAAGAGGAAGTAGAAAAAGGATTATAGAAACAAGGAAATTCAAGGAGCTGAATCTTGAAAAAAGCAATAAAATCAATAAAAGAGATAAATCCAAGTTAAAGAAACATGATTGACAAGCAGCCATAAATTAACTGTATCAATCTAGCCATGAGAACCTAAAGGGGTTTAGCTATCAGATGATCACCAGTCATCATGGATAAAGATTCCAGATTAAACTCCTATAGATCAATGGATCCATCAAATATAACCTACCATGAAATGATTTTTTGATATAGCCATCTTTATAGATGTACTTCATTGCTGTTGTCTGTGTCTTGTCTTTGTTTAGACATATACAGGATGTTTCTGATCTTTCTTCTCTACACCTTTATCTCAATGTCTCATAAGACCTCTAGGTGAATTCATCGGTTTCTTCCAAAATCAGATGGAAATTGAATTTGTATCCGAGAGAAACACATATTTCATTGTAGTTTTGCCTTGATCTTTTGGTTTCACAATTTCTGTCCAATATTTTTTTAAATATGTCAAAACCCAAGTTCTTAAAGATTAATTTGCTTAGTTCACATGATGACATTCTTAACATTTAGCCTCCCTCAGAGTTTTTAAAATGATAATTATTGCACAGTTTTGCTCAAGATACCTTCCCCTTGACACACGTGCTTTCTAAGTCCTACGGTAACATTATATGGATTTCATAGTGCCTTATTTGGATGTCCTTTATATGGGAATATTGCAGTATGTTGACATACGCTTCTCAATGGAATCAAACCCTTCAGTACCTTTTAGTTCGTCCCCTTGAGGCTTGGCCGTGAAACGTTCAACTGCTGTGAGTGTTGTTTTTAGGACTTATTTTATATTTTCTGTTGCTAATCCTTTTGTCACTGGTTTAGGAGTTTGTAACTGGTACCTCTTGAGTATTGGGCTATACTCTGTACAACACCAACGTAACTTTATTACGTAAAAAATCATTCTTAACATTAAAATAAATCATCTGACCTGATCTCCATAGATTAGTTACATAGTTACATAGTTATATAGGCTGAAAAAAGACATGCGTCCATCGGGTTCAGCCTCTCCCACATAACCTACTGCTGTTGATCCAAAAGAAGGCAAAAAACCCAGTCTGAAATGCTTGCCAATATGCAACATACTGGGAAAAAATTCCTTCTTGACCCCAGAATGGCGTTAGATTTCTCCTTGGATCAAGAAGCTTTTACCCACATATTAAATATTATAACCCTTAACATTCTGTGTCTGCAGGAAGACATCCAGTCGTTTTTTAAAAGTCTGTACAGACTCTGACCCAACCACCTCAACAGGCAGAGAATTCCACAGCTTTATTGTTCTCACCGTAAAATAACCCTTCCTATGCTTTAAGCTAAATTTTCTTTCTTCCAGTCTAAATGGATGACCCCTTGTCCTATGTATAGACCTGTTAATGAATAGGTTATCAGACAATGGTTGATAATGGCCCCGTATTATATTTATATAAGGTTATCAGATCCCCTCTAAGGCGCCGTTTCTCTAAACTAAACAGGTTTAAGCTTGTTAGTCTTGCCTCATAACTTAACCCTTCCATTCCCCTTATTAATTTAGTTGCCCGTCTCTGCACTTTTTCTAACGCTATAAAATCTTTTTTTAAGACCGGTGCCCAAAATTGCACGGCATATTCAAGGTGCGGCCTGACCATTGATTTATACAGAGGCAAAATTATGTTTTCATCCCGTGAGTGAACTCCCCTTTTAATGCATGCCAATACTTTGCTTGCCTTGGCGGCTGCTGTTTGACATTGCACATTGTTACTTAGTTTGAAGTCTATGATTATTCCCAAATCCTTCTCCTGCTTGGATTTCCCTAACTCCGTACCATTTAGGGTATAAATTACTTGTGTGTTCTTCACTCTAAAGTGCATAACTTTGCATTTATCTAGATTATAATTCATCTGCCATGTAGTAAAAAATGTCACCTCTGGAAAGAACTCTTGAATTTGATATTTTCCATCTAACATGTGGTAGAGTTTTTTTACTTAGAACTCATCAAACTAAAGTCTGAAATTGTCCGAACGTCATAGCTTTATTATGTTAAGCGTTACTTAATTACTAATTTTTAATAATTAAATTCATAGTCATATTGTAAAATTATGAATTCGTAATGTGATAAAAATCATTTGTGGCTTTCAATGTTTAAACATTGGATTTCATGAAAATAAAAATAGCAAAACAGATGCAACTAAAGACACAATATAATATGTATTTTAAATAGGAGCAAGATGTCTCCCCCAGACATAAAGAATAATGACAGATGGAGTGAAATGTGTCAGCATCACACCTGCAGGCCTCTGTGAAGAGAGTTTCATTCTAGCTTTACCCTGTCATATGGCTGCCTCTGAAGCGATCTCCGTGATTTGGTAAACAGATGTGGAGCCAAACTGCCAATGTCATATCATTCGGCATTCATAGCTAGAAATCAAGAGACCGTAATAACTCTCAGACAGTTTATCTAAAAGGCTCCTAAAATGTCAGCTATGACTATGCACAAACTTTGCATCTGATATGACAGAACTTAATTCTAATAGTGAGAATTTTCAAACATTTGATTTTACAATGGTTTTATGACACAGTCATTAACAAAGATTGAATACACGAGCTGCTGTATGTGACTCTACTGAAATTACAGTTAAGGATAACCAAAATAATACCATATATATTTCTATACTTCAGCTATAATTTATCTGTAGAGGGAGAAAAAAAGAGGAAGAATGTGTTGTTCCATATAAACCCTATTTTCTATAGTTTATACATTCTCATGGGGCAGCTTATTGCTGAAACTCACCAAACACATATAGAAGGGCACATGTGTTTTGTAAATACTACAGCCGCCAGGGTTCTGATGGTCCAGGGTCCACAGACCTACCATGAACAACATAAGAGAGGAAAGACCAGTCACATGAGGCTTGCTTTAGCGGGAGCTTTATTGTAGAAGCTGTCACGTTTTGGTCGAGCAATCAGGACCTTTCTCAAGCTTGACAAGCCCAAAACGTCACTGATCCTACAATAAAACTCCTACAGGGTTATTCAGAGAAAGGT